>JBAJNP010009148.1:0-18726 GCA_036877545.1 Yasuhikotakia modesta
CATCTTTGATTGACATTATACCTCCTCACTACTGTCATGAATGTAACGCTTGTCTACACTTTCTCTCTGTGCATGAAGAACCTTGAGATTCATTGTGAGAATCCTGGAAACATACAAACCAGTGACCTTTGAACCCACATCCTCCTCCTTTACTAACTAGGTTAACAGGATTACAATAGAGCTGCACCTATAGACACTATTTTATTTCACCTCTTAGTTATTTTACTGTGTTACATACAAGCTCTAGGCTGTGTGTCCCTACTCTGCAATACAAAGATAGTTTTTGTTAAACAAGTGACCCTCACTAATAATTTAAAGATGTCACACTTATGAAGAGAATTATACAACAGACTCTGGCTGATTAACCATCTGACTATTCATGTATTCTTGATTGCCCCTTTACTGTAGGGTTATTCATAGAATTTTCCTAGCATGATTAATGAGCTGTTTTTCTAATCAGTGGAAAAATAAAAGATGAGATCAAGCATCCTGACTCTGAGTCACAATTAATAATGATTCCTGAGTTACACTGCATGCACTGAGTGATGTTGACATGGGACGGTTCTATGGTCAGTAAATATCTGAGGAACAGCTCAGACCTCTGTGAAAGCTTATGGGGACATCCTGTGAGGAAATATATTGGAATAAGGTTCACTTTGTAATACATTTCTTAATGTTACTGAAGCTACATCTTAAAAAGGTCCCACAAACTCTTGGCTCATATCAAACCTCTGCTGCATGAATTTGAAAACACTGTAATTAAAAGAAAAATCAGATCCCTTCCACACTCAGGATTCTGTAGTCCGGTGTACACTGCTGAGATTTTTATATCACTTGTCGGTTGTTTATTTGGAAGTCAGTCGGGTGTTACAAAGAGTTTTGCAAGAACTGCAAATGCTCTAATTTGTGTCATAAAGTTTTCTAAACGTTTTTTCATGCTGCACAATTTTATATACTGTGTTGTTGTGTCTGTAAAATATTTAAGTCAAAAACATTAAGTCAAAAAACAGGTTTAATGTGTTTGGTGTTTGTAGAAAAGAACGCTGCTCAATAATTTAAGCAGGCCGTCACTTTTGTTGCAGAATAAGTTAGAAATATGCCAATATTGTTATTCCTATAGTATAACTAATGGTCAAAAGTCAAAAGCTTGGGTTCTTTGAATTAAAGAACATAATTGTGGCCCTAAATTGATATAATAGTAACACAAATGACCATTGTGCAAGCTTTCAACAGCCTTATGAAAGAAACTCTTTGAGATTAGAATACAGTTATTTTAGCCTTAAGGGTTTTCATAACTTAAGGGATTTCTTGCAACTGTGACCAGAAGCCTAGCCCTGCTATTCCTTATGCTTTGTACCACCTTTACACTTTTTTTGTAACCCTGTTGAACCTTTTGTTCTCCTTTTCAAAAGAAACTCTCAGTAAATGATAGCTTGCCCTGCACTTGGGTTCAATATTTCTCATAATAATAACCTATTTTACGCATCTCAAATGCAAGCTCTTTTCTCTCAAGGCTACAGCAGGTGAAGTTACTAATGGATTTGGGGGATATTCTTTTTTTGGCTTCCACTTAATACTTATTAAGCATTGCAAACCTGTCACCACCTTGTATTACTGCCCAAAGGAATTTTCCAATTTTTTTTCCTAATGTCTAAGTACATAATCTGTGGTTTGTTTATTACAGTTATGAGAATATCAATACGTCTCTCAATATAAACAAAGAAGTAGAGCTGAAATTGCATACAAACTGCATATAAATTGCATACAAGCGGAAAAGCGTTTTACTTTAACTGTAAAGCTGGTGATACCATCCATAAAGTGTTTCTATTTTTTGTATTTCTAGTCATGTGTTTCTAGTGTGATTTCTGTTTCCGAGTTCTGCAGATATCAGAGTACATCATGTGTCTTTCTCATCCCTTCTTAGCTGTGAAAACACCAAGAAATTATCTGGTCATGTCATTAAAGATGGTTTTGTTATAGAAACGATTAGTAAAAAAATATTCTACATCCTGCTTGTTTATACACTTTGATGGTAGTTTTCAACAGGTCATTGATTTGCTACATAGAGGTTAAGTTGAGAATCTTAAAATTCTGTTGAATAAATTTTAGTATTTGTGGATAATAGCTTTTATAGACTCATCCATCCATCACTCCTTCCTCAGTCTATCTCTGTGTAATTCAGCTGTTAAAACATTGAATATCCAAAATATTTTTGAGCTTTGCTGTTTCATGGATTTGTGTCCTAAATTATTTTACCATTTAAATGTTTTTTTTTAAAATGTCTTTAAATGCCATTATTGAATGTTGTCAATAATTTAGAGGTACACTCAATAATGACTGTCTTTAAAGATTTAACACATAATAAATTTATAATTATTTTAGTTTTAGTTTGATGGAGCGGGTTGCCATGTTGAGACCAGCCAAATACTACTCGCTTTACATCAGAAGCCCAGTTGTTATTGAACATGTCGCTAATGGAATAAATAAATTATGCCATTTTTACAATATTTTTGATTACATGCATTAATGCAACTAATTGCGTTCATTGACAAATAAGATGCCATATTGATCAGAACAACATAAACTATTAAAAAAAAACTGAGTTAGTGTACATTTAAGTGTACAAAGTTAAACAGAAAATTGTCCTTATACAAAACATAAATAAATTATGAAAATCGGAAAAAATATTTACAGAATCTTTTTGAAACTGGAACAGATTTCAATGGATGTCCTCACAGTCTTTCCTTAGACTGATGATCTCTGACTACATGAAGCTTTAGTTTGTCAGTCTGGGGCAGCTGCCCATTCTACCTCCACTGCCAAACCTACACAGGCCATTGCCAACTCCTGTTTTCAGCCACTTACACAAGAAGGCAGATCTACCTTAGGCCTGTAATAAAACACCTCTGGCTGACAAGTCCTTTCCGGTGCCTCAAGGGGCCCACACAGAAAAGACACTCATACTTTTACAAAGAAAAGACTCGAACCATTAAAGCAACAGTGTTTATGGCTATTGCACTTTATAAAGTGTATTACTCATAAACTATCCCTCTAGAAACTGTCCAAACAAAAGCATTTTAGCAGCTCTTGTATTTCTCTGAGTAAAAAGGCCTTTCAGCATCTGCAGTCTCTGTGATCTCTTCCGTCTCACTCGCTCACTCACTCTCTCTGTCTGTCTCTCTCTCATCGGACGCTAGTCTGACAAACGCTCATCAGGCTCTGCCTCAAAGACTGCCAAGCCACTCAGATCAGGGCTAGGATGGGAAATTCACAGTGCCAGCCAGCAGGCCAGACTCTGTAAGGAATCCCTTGCCATCTGGATCTCATTGCTGGCAGACAGTTTGTGCTGGATTGCCAAAAGCCCTTAGTTTCATTAATTTACTTGCTGGATCTTGGCTTTAGGTAGGTTTTCAGAGAAATGAGACTGATAAGGCAAGTTGCTTTGCGTTCATTTATGTGAGGATGGTACTCCCAAAACAGCAAATAATGTAAAAGAAAAAGAGAGAAATAATTAACTTTGGAAAATGTTCCTAGACATCTGTAATTACTTAAATCTGTTATCAGTCAAACTCATTATGAAAAAAGATTTCTGACAGTGTGAATTGTCCGTGTCTTGTGTTGTTTGTCAAAAAAGAATGGTGAGTAACAAGTGATTCAAGCCACGTGTTTTTCTTGCCCTAGATATTTCACGGGCAAAATACACACAGGCTTTGTTTGGGAGTGAGGCATGCATGGGCAACGCTTGAAAACATCGCCTGTGCACATTTTGAGCTGCTGTTGCTTAGAATGCTCTGCTCCCGCTAGGCCTTGTTTGGTGAGACAGCCATGTTTGCATTATATGGCATATACATGCCAGCTGGTCATGCTGTGGTGTGCTTACATAAAATTGATATTTTGCAAGCATAATAAACCACCCTTCTTAAAGATCTAGATGAGGGTGGGGAGGCCGGGCCTGATAATATTAAAGAACTGCATCTGTCCAGAGACATTGCTCTCTGGGCCACTAAAGAGACCATCAGCCGCTCCATGTCAGCTTTGGTTGTTTGGACATTTGTGGTACAAACTCTCAGGCATCAGGAGAGGGATAAAGGTTTCCTACCTATTTTTGCCTTCTGGCCTCTTTTGTGATATTGTAAACTCAGTGTTTGGGAGGTTTCCGGAGGTAAAACACCAACAACAGGTGTTTAAGAGGTCCATTACCCCTGACCCTCAAACTTGAGGGTTGCTGCCAGGTAGCAACTTCACACAGCAGCCACCATCTCCTCATATAGGCAGCAGCAAAAACGGAGCATTGCCTCTCTAACCTCCCCACGGAGAGCCTAAGGGGTCGAAGCAGTGCTCATGTCCAAAGCCTTCATAGTAAAAAAAAAAATGTCTGCAGACTATATTTCTCTCAAAGAACGCTTTGGGGAAAAAGTTCCTGATGCCAGGCCCAGGCCTCTGAGGGCGATCTCCTTGTGGGGGAGCAACAGTGTTTTAGAAAGAGCCCTCAGAAAAAATTGATGTTCACTTCCCACTGCCAGTACAAAAATGCCTGAAATAATTTCTAACAGGAAATTGAGATGTTTCCATGTGTTTGCGGCCCTGACCACAAAATTATAACGTCTTATCAAAAATGGGAGTCTTTTTCAAACCAAAAGCCACCTTGTCACGACTTGTTTTGATGATGTCATTGTCCATTGAGCTTTTTGAATGAAATTCAGCACTCCACAACAGAACAACCAAACAAGGCTTTGTAAATACTTTTCCTTATCGTTCCAAAACAAAGACAGTTGTGCCATAAAGCCCGTCCATGTTCTGATGATCTCAGAGCAGCTTAGTGTGCAGACACATCCTTGCTTAAGCTGCTTGGGGACCTCATGGAGACTGAATAGGTCAAAGTTCTGCAAAATCATAGTTTACATAGTGATTCAGAGAGCAATAGCCTATGGAGGCCTGTTACGTTTATGTTGATGTGAATGAAAATTAGATAAAAATGAGGCTTGTAAGTGTTCAGTAATTAACTCTGGAATGTGAAAATGATGATATATGGTATGACTATAAGACAGTATTTAACCCATTTTGGTAGACCAAGGCTTTTTGTATATTTTAGTTTTCATTTGGGGTGAATTAAACATGCTGCCTATTGTGCTGCAAAAACTCATCAGCTTTGTTTGGTCAAGTTTAAAGTTCCAACTTCTGCTTCTAGGCTTGAAGCAAATTACAAAAAAATTTTGTTATGGAAGGCCGATATTGTTTTGTGCTGTTTTAGGGCCCAGGCACTTTTTACAATTTTGCATTGCTGTAAAGCAGCTGTATGGAAAACACAGTGTAGAACAAATAGTAGAGGCTAAAAGGGCACCTTTTATACCCCTTGTTTCAAGATGTAATTAAAGTCTCTAGTATCCCCAGAATGTATGTATAGTTTCTGCATTTCAGCAGCTAATACCCCACAGATCAGGCCCCAGGTAAAACTAGCTGATTATAGTAATCATCAAAAATCTTATGTAAAAAAGTCATCATTGATGTAACTGTACATAAATATTATAAATGACAGCTTTCATTGATAACTAATTACCAAAATAGCAGCACTTTCTCTCTGCCTCAATGTATTCCAATGGGCTGCCAAGAACTTCCTGGATCTGAAGCCTGTATCATGTGAGAACCGTGCATTATGAAATTCCATTGATGCAAATCAGCTCTGGTTCTATAGCTTTGCTTATCAAGTCAGGATATGAACATGGTGAACTGTGAGCGGGTGATCCTCACTCAGGGCAGGATCAATGGTAATAGAGCGAAGACTGTCACCAGTCGTGGGTGGGGCCTAGGCAATGTGACCTCACATTACCCAATGCATGTTGAGGTTTTATGAGAACTATGAAAAAGAAGTGGGGGGATTTTAACCATTATAGGGTGGTTATGTACATAAGCCACCAACATTTATGTTTAAACACTGTGTTAAAATAAATTTTGCATAATAGACAAAATAATAATAATGAAATGTTGGGTTTGTAATCTGCATAACTGTTAACTGTAAAAAGAATTAGCTATCAAAATTAGTGCTAAAAAGCTGTATTTATAATGCAAAGCCTTTGCTTGGAGATATTTCAACATTCCTTGAAATTGCTGTAATATTCAGTAAACTAATCCCAAAAACACCATGAAGAAATTTACATGCTTGGATGTAAACATGCTTGTGCCATTTTAGTAGTTACAATTGATCTTTAAAATCTTGCTAGAGCATCTCTGTATTAATGGCCCTGCCCCAAAGCAATTAAAATGGATGTAGAGTAATTGAACCCTTTGTTTTAATTAACAAGATTAATGTGTTATGCTAAACCTGTTTTATTAATTGTAGGATCTAGTACTGCAGACAAATTATGTTGTGAGGCCTAAATATCAAACTATATAAATTCTGGTCTTCTAATCTGATTGGTAAAGTGACAGACTAAGAGTGCTGATATTTAGCATAACAGCACTGGGAGCTTCACTGTTTGTATCATTTTTCTTGTCTTTGCTGCCAGTTTGTGGACTGCTTGGAATTGTCTTTTGCAAAAATAGATTAAGATTTGATTCAGGTTTGTAGTATAGAATTGTAAAAGCAGTATCACACAACCGTATAATACTGCAGTACATCTCTAAAGCTTTAGTGACATTGCTTAATTATTAACACATTGATTGGATAAAGGAATGACAGTGCATCTCTTTGTGATCAGTGCTGTATTTTTGTTGATTTCGCAAACAGGCTGAAGATGTAAGGTTATAGAGAACTAGAGGATAAAAGACTCATCTACATGTTTTTGGACACGTTCCCTCATTGCAGCAGCTAAAAATAAAATCAGGGTTAACTCCCTGCTGCAAAAAAGCTGTCCCACACACTCCATCTTCTGCTATGGATGTGTGTAGCCCAGACTCCCACCTCTGTGCAGGTGATAAATGAGTGAAAGAGGTGATAGATCGTGAAACAAAACAGATTCATTGCTATTGTGGAACCACAGGTCATGTTGTCCTCATGCTCAGGCTTTATAGAGAATGAGGTAATCTTTAGAGAAACAGACCAGCAATCACATTATGTTTTCAATAATAATGCCCAATGTCACATTACTAAGGACACTGGGATCAGCATCTGGCATTTCACGAATGATGATAATCCTCACAATAAACAACATTTCTGAGGGAAACTCAGCTGGACTGAATCTAGCGTGAGGGTTATTATGATGACCGCCATGTACTGCCTTTTTTACATCACATTTTCATGCCAGTCAGGAAAATATCATCGGCCTGCTGGTCCAAGGCTAGACCGATCCAAAGTGAGCTATGACAAAGTCTCTTGTGTTTATTTTATTAATGAAGACAACCCTACTGAGCCACACTATAATACAACCTCTGGCTGGGTTCATAAGATACCTTTTTGTTTTTTTAGCTTAGATTATTTCAGAAAATCTCTCTCCCCAGGAACATGTTTCAAGTCTTGCTCTGCTGGATTGTTAAAATTCCTGTCATGATTTCCTACCTGTGGGCAGACTTTCCTGACATCTAAGACATCTTCAGTAAAACACTAACTTCAATAAGATAAGTCTGAGTCAAATTTCCCCACAGACATTCTTAATATTCAAGAAACAGTAAATTATACGAGGATATATTGGGGTATTTTAAAAGCAGGCTGTTGTTCACTTATGGAAAGCTGGTTTTATTGGTTGTCCTATATAACTAAGTAAACTCTAAATCAACCTTTTTCCTCATAATACTGTTTTGGAATCTAAATGTTTAATGTGCATTTATCTTATAAGTTTGTTATATACAAGATGCATACTTTTGTGTTAATGCCATTACATTTGTCAATAAAATATTAAAACGTGAGTGATATTTCTTTTAAATAAATACCTCTTGGTTTATTGTTATGCAGAGACAATTGTGAATTTTATGCACAATGAGGTAAAAATGTGATAGATGTTAAAATCAAATTTAAATTAGTTTTGACTTCCAGTAGGTGTCCAAATAATGTTTGGGACCTCTGTTTGTGCATTTATGTTTGTATGAATGTGTGTTTACTGAATTTATGTTCCACACAAGGTGAAATGTTGAACATGTTTGGACGGGACCCACAGCAGTGCTTTATTTACTTGTTTACTTTACACCAGTCATCTGTGTTCTTCCATCTCACATTAGGGGGGTTACTCATAAAAATTTGATAGCATCTTAAATTAACCATCTGCTCTTCCTTTTCCCTATCATATTTGCCAGGAAGTTTAAGCTTCTTAGCAAACACAACTGATTGAATCTTTTAATGGATTGAAGCCATGGTGTGGAGTTAGTAAATTAGTTTAACTGTGTAATTATATCAGAAATATTGCTCTTCCCTCCCACCATAAAATGCCTAATGAGGCACCAAGAGAAAATATTGCTGAGTAACAAGATACTCTGTGTTCTATACCAGCAACCATTGAGCATTGGTATTGTGCCCTTGAGTACTGCACTTAACACATAACTCCTAGTTGCTGTTACATGACACCCCTGTTTTCCCAACCTCATTTCCCCCAAGGCACACTACAGTATGAAATCAGTTTTCATTGTTTTACCAGCTAAGATGAGATAAACATAGAGCTCTGTGATTTGTTATATGCATTACATGATGCTGACGTCACATAGTTGACCTGAAGCTGGGCACTACTGCGCTAAATATACTGTGTTCATGTAGCTTTGTTGGTAGAGCATGGTGCTAGCAACGACAAGGTCACAGGTTCAACTGCCAGAGATCTGAGTTGCTCAGGTGCACTTTAAATGCAATGCACTGTACTGTACTGTAGGCTTCTTTGTATAAAAGCATAGGCTGAATACATGAAAATGAATATTCCGTCCTGTATACAGGCTGTCAATCTGTAATCGGTTGAAGAGAAGTAGAGCAATGTGGAAAAACAGATGTAACAGTGTGTAAACAGGGTGTGTAACAGGGTGTAAATCCAAAAAAATACACATTATTCATTATTGTTTTCATCATAATCAAAAATGTGGCGAATATTTCTCAGGGCAGATTTATTTTAACATCTAGTTAAGGTACTGTATGTGTTTTGAACACAGCTTTTGAATGTTTCCATTATCACCAAGAAACAGTATA
This sequence comes from Yasuhikotakia modesta, assembly GCA_036877545.1. Taxonomy (NCBI): domain Eukaryota; kingdom Metazoa; phylum Chordata; class Actinopteri; order Cypriniformes; family Botiidae; genus Yasuhikotakia; species Yasuhikotakia modesta. Next base: position 9,095 of record JBAJNP010009148.1, read on the forward strand.
TTTCAACACACTTTGACCTTTTCATAATGGGAATAACTTCAATTGCCAATTATTGACTTTTATTGACTGAAAACAATTATAAAGCAATTAGAAAAAACAAATAATGACTTGCATTATAAATGTTTCAAAGTGGCTTACAGTGTTACACCTGATGATAAAATGTTGCCCCTTGCCTGATGAAAGTTATTATGTTTTGTTGTATTAATTTGATTTCCCATAAGGTGCTAGAAAAATATTGATTTATTTTTGTTTGGAACTAGGTTGTACATTTTTGATTGAAATTTTCACATAGTAAACACATTGAAATAAAGCCCATGTGACACATACTTAGTGTGACAACTAGCCCCAGTCTCAATATGCTTCTCTACAGAAGTTCTTCCCACGCTATTGTTTATGACAGTTTGTCAGCAGTTGAAGGCATTTCTTGGATTCACTTCTGAATAAAGCCCCTCATGAATAAAACACACTGCCTTCAAAAACGCTAAATAATTCACCTTTTCACAGATATCAGGCGATCTGTCACTCTGTGTGACACTGAGGTGTTGGTCTATAGTTCATTGTAAATAACAGAAACTGTAATGAAACTGTTAAGGAATAAAATAGCATATTTTTTATATTATTTTTTATTTATATTTAATTTTTGATGTTTTTGATTGCTGATTGTTTATATTGTGGTTCATCCATGGTGGTGATCCATTTGAGATTTTTGTGTATATGAAATAGATTAATATTAAACAATTAATATTAAATACAATATTAAATAATTTGGCAACTCTGTTTTTTATTAGTGGTATTTGCTTTAAATATTAAACAATTGCTGTAAATATTACCCAGAATATTTTTTTTAGTTGCTGTCAAAGATATTTGAAACCATAATGCTGCAACTGACCAATCATAATCAAGCATTTCTGGTAAGCTTGTAATAATACTAGAAATGTAGTGTCTGTTTTTTGTGTGGTTTTATTTACCAGGTCAAAAAAGTGCATTTAAAAATGTCCCAAACTCACCAGAGCACAGTACATCTCAGGTGGGTCTCCACAGGTAATGTTGGGTGGGTCCAAAGACACTCTCAGGTATTTGGTCATGTCAGTGGCTTCAGGTTGGCAGGCCATATAGTGCCAAGCCAGGCGGTCCTCTGCGTACACCTGTGATTTACAAACATCATAGTGCCCCCATGAGGCTGGGTAATGCTGCATGGCATGACACCAACTCACCCACAGGGCCTGTAGTACAAACAGTAGCAGTAAGTACATGTTTCCCGCCTTTTTGTGAAGCCTCATTAAATGGAATCTGATAATAAGCAGGCGGAGTTGACGAGGCAGACGGCCTCAGTGCTATTGCTGAACTTTAATGGGGGAAAGAGTCTGGAATCTGTGGCAGCATGCCAGCTTTGACTCAGCGTCTTCAGACCAATCTAATTTCATTCATTTGTTTCTGAAGGTCTGATTGCGTTGCTGGGGTGGTTGTATGTGTTTTGACGTAGCTGCAGTAAGTCACAGGTCTGAAAGAGTGATATTAATTTCTTCTTGAAGCCATTAGCAGAGGCCATTTCAGGACATCCTCTCGTTCATTGCAATTTCCTGTATGTCCTCCAAAGTCTGTAGGGGATAAGAACAAAAGGAGAAAAGAACAAGAGCATGTCAGTGAAGGAGGTTTAGGATTGGTGTTTTGTCGAATAACGAGGAGCCGGGTGGGAGAAGGTGAGGGGGTCTGGGTCAAGTGTTTTCTATAGCTCAGACAGATATCATAGAGAAATATCCTAAAAATACCTGCTTATTACGGAAGACAAATAGCCATACATCCCTCCAGGCACAAACAGACTGTGTAAGTCTGCACATCTCTCAACAGTTCAAGTCTCAACAATCTCTTAGCCCTTTGAAATTCAAGGATTATGTTCTAGTGAGGGGCCAGCCTTGGAAGAAAGAGGCCAATGTTGTGCAGATACTCAGATAAACAGCATGCACTTTCTATATTTCATAGACCACAATCAATTTAATAGACTTTTTTAACCTTCATGTTCTAATGTTGTTGGAGTTATGCATAACGGTTACGTAAAGCAACTATAATTTGGAAATTGACTGTTCTTAACTGTTCTTAACTGTAATTACTTGTGATTCAATCAACTCAAGAGGCAGACATTTTTAATATAGCTATTTTTTCTTGTTAGGTATGAAATTATAAAAAATGTGCATATACACACTCCTGCACATTATATAATGTATATATATGTATATATTTTAGTGTGTGTGCGTATGTATATGTGCATATATATATATGTGTACATATATGCGTGTATATACTGTGCAGGAGTTTATATAATGTGTATAGTTTGCTTTGCACTCAGGTCCCTAAACAGAAGATTTGATGGTTTGAAGCATGTTATGAACTTGAAAAGCATGTTTTTAATTACTAGCACTCTTTGACTATCAGTAATTATTAACAGTTAAAGCCGCTTTCCACACACATGGCCATAGTGTATGAAGAAACATGCTGGTTTCACAATGCACTGCTCCATGTTAATTTTCATCATATCCATCATATTGAGGAATCCCTGATGGAGGGGTACGGTTGACGTAATTAGATCCATGCCCCCTCAAATTGGGGACGAGCAATGATAGATGAGACAGAGGAGCTACTAAATGTGCTGTGTCAATCATGGTGACGTCTAACAAGGAGCCAATTACCACGTTCAGCCCCTGGCACGGGGTAGGATGTGATTAATAAGACATTACTGTATAGCCGTCAGCATCATGGGTTTCATAAAAAATGGCAGTAATAGGACTGAAATAGTGGCTGCTCTGAAGCACATGTACAGGCAACGAGTTTAAGGCGGCAGTCACGGATAGAAGGATAGATAAGGTTCGGTCCGATATCACACAACTGTTTCATCACACTGCTAATCCATATGAAGCGTCAGTCTCCCAGTTCTGTGATTGGGTTACTGGAGAGATGGAAGAGACTTTTTTCCAGCACTTAACACCAGGAATTTGAGATGTGTGAGCTTATCACTCTTGCATTAGAGAGGAAACTAATACATCTGAGGCAGATAGCTGAAGTATGAGAGCTTCTCAGAATTTTCAAAAGATAGATCGAGACAGTTGTACGCATCAGATCTTTATAAATAAAGGGAGTTTTTTTCCCCCTAAAACTGCCATTTCTGTATTGAGCAACATATGTAAAACGGGCAGTATCTCGTTCAGCCTAACAATATTGCCCATTTGTTATCAATTTAGTTCAATTGAGAGACATTCTTCAATTTCTCTCTGCATGGGGAGCAATGCATTTTCTTAACATGGAGACTCCAGCAGTAGGAAAATAAGACCAGAAGAGAAAAAAAAGACATGAATGTTTTACAAGTGTCCCATATGTCCAGAGAGAGAGAGCGAGAGAGTATGCTGATGGGTATTTCTTCATTCGTACGCTTTTTTTTATCAAAGCCACTGAAAACACCCCTGTGTCCACTTGTATCTTACTCCCTAGGCAACTGAAGCATACCAAAGTGAATTTAAGTCGGTAGCCACTCAGAGCATGTGGCTTGCTTTGGTTACAGCCACTCGGGTGACCCTTTACACTACTGTGAATCCTTCTGTTTATTCACTGGTCTTTTAACTAACCTTGTTGTCCCTCATAGTGTCAACGCTCCTGACACACCTTGATCATTCTGGCTTTTTTCTCCTTAACTCCCCCCTGCACCGCTTTCCACAAACACTCTACTGCTCCGTGCTTTACAAGGTCTGATTGTTGGAAGTGGAGCTGTCCAGGTGCTGAAATCGAAATGAGCATTAACAGCTTAGCACCTTTCCTGTGTAAGTAAGCTTTTTTAAGGTTGTGAAGCTTTGTTTACCGTCAGTCTGTGAACTGACAGAATAGCATCTGCTATGGTGTTAATGATGTCAGTTTGACTTTTTTTATTTCAAAAGTAGATTTTTCCAAGTACACTGCTCAACTTTGTGGGAAAGCGTGCTTTGTAACAAATATACACATTAAACATTAGGAACATAACAGAATACACAAATGAGTTATGACCATCAACTTGTCACTTCTGTCCCATCGGACCACATTCGCCACATAGGAAAAGAACATGCATAATTAAATGCCTTTTTTCCTGAAAGGTTTGCATGCTCTGGCACACAGAAGAAGGTACGTACGGTCTAAAGTGCTGCTCGCATTTCCACACTTGAGCACGGGCGCAGTACTAAGATCAACACCCGTTCGTCCAGTTAACTTCACGGAGTAAAATGTATGTCAAGCTCCATTTAAGAAGAAGACGCATGCAAATGCATACACACCCTTTTAATTTCTTGACCACAACAGGTATCAATATCCCGTATTAGTATTTGAAAATTCTGTCAAAATTACTTATTATAATAGACGATTATAATAGACAAGAGAAGTTCAACAGGAGAACCAACAAATGTGTTCAACAAAACGTACAGTCTTGAAACAGATACTTAACAACAGCACACTGCATACTTTTCTCTGAAGAGAACATTCTTACGTTCTTTAGAGTGACACCGTTTAAAGCGTTTACCGCACCTGAAGCTCGTTCGTGTCAATGAGAAAATGAAAGTAACGAGCACAAAATGCATGTACTCTATAAAACATTCCTATGAAATATATCTGTAATTTTTTAAAAGACAGGTAAACTAATTCTCCTGCATCTTTGCAGTTTTTTAACAACAACGTAAAAAACTTTAATGCGGTGTAATCGCTTAAGAGCCAAATGTTAAATAATAAAGTAACTTTTCACCTGCAGAAACCGACTGTGTGCAATGTCAGATTTATTGGGAAAATACGTGTGCATGGGTGATAAGATTCTTGATTCGCGCAACACATGTAAGCGACAGATAAAACCTACCTTGATAGTTTTCCGGGCTGAATGCATCCACTGAATGAACACGTACTTTATAAGATCAGGATCCCAGAAATTTTACTCCGAAGTAACGGACGGAGAGACACGCAGGTTCTCATACACCTTTGTCAACTGTTCATAAACCAACTAAACTGTTACACAATGATAATTCGGCATACTTGTGTGAACTCAGTCCTTTTTCAATAAGAAGTCATTGCAAAGACCACCTGTCCATTAAACGAGTTTTATGGCCAAACTAACATGAGAATCTGCTCTTACCTAACCTGTCCGGAGAGAACAACTAACATGCTGAAAGCGACGGTCTCCAAATGTAAGTTTGAGGCAATAGAGAACCGTATTCAAGCCCGGTGTTTGACCGCTCCGCTGGGTCCTAAAGGACCCGTCTGCCGCAGGAATTTTAAGGCTGCTTAAACAGTCTAACCTGTTAGATATACACATGTGCATCTATCCATATGTTCCGCAAGACCAAACGCGCCATTTTTGTCCATATAGGCGGGTTTGAAACGTTCAAATGAACGTTCAGATTTAAGTTCTAATGGTTTAAAGAAATTACAGTTAAATTCTTTGTTGCTAAACACTTTCGACAGACTAGTACAACGTGACTTATATTTAATTATTCATATTTCGGTGGTTGTTAAAACCGTATTTAAACGTGCAATTTAGGACGCATGGCTTTAATTTGATGCGCTTTTAAAACTGCGCTGGTTTGTGTCCGCGCTAAATGTCAAGTTGCCGTTTGCATTAAGCAGAAATTGTCAAAAAATCGACAGTCACTGACCTTTTTGCTCTTTGTGAAGCTACTCAAGCAAATGATGTTTTCCGTAGGACTGCTTATGAAAAAATATAGCATCCATTTGTTTTGAATAGATGAAGCAGAGTTCAGGGATCAGCGCGCAAGAATGATCAGCAGTGATTCCACGTGCACCATTCAGTCCATCTGTGAACTACTCTTTAAATCATAACCAGTATTGTCATTGTGAAAACATGCTTAAGTTCAGTTGATGTGTCTGTCAATGATGACCTTTATATTGATACACTACTTTCCTAATAAGGAATGTAACAAGATGTGTTTTCTTAATTTGATGATTATATAATGAACCATATACTACTTTAAACAAATAGATTTTTACCATTAATTATTAGGGTTTGTACCCACACATCTAATCTGAAAATGTAAAATTCATGAAAATGAAAATGTTTTTCATGGCATCACTGTTTTTTCATATTTTCACATTTAGCTTGTTTTTATGAGCTAATACAAGGGCAGTGAGTAAATTGTGTGAGAGTGTTTGCGTGAGTGTGTTTGTATGAGAGAGGGAGGCTGAGACAGACCAGAGGTTATCACGATTGATTTGTACATGTACAGGACAAGATCTAGTTTATATGGAAAATGATTGTAAAGCATTTATTGTCTTCAACTTGCTTTAAAACGCATGTCTGTGCTGATAGAGATCTTGTGTGTGACCCAACAAACACACATTGTTATTGATTACCTAAGCCATTTATATGCAACAAAGTCCTATAAACCCATTAAAAAGTTTCAAGGCAATTTCCATTCTGATGAAGGGGATTTTACTGCAGCCAAGACCTGAATAGCTATTAACATTTGACTGAAGTACACAACTCTGCGAGCATCGTAAGGTGCAGCCTTTGTTTGCAGTCAGTGTTGCGATGCACTTGACATTTCTATTAAATCTTTGATCTTTGAATCAGCCTTACAGCCACACAGGGTATCAGCCGGACACATGAGCCAAGGTCCTGCACTTGTGTTTTGATTGGATGAGGAATGCGGGGACTTTGGACACTTTATTTTAACACTGCTATTGTCTTTCTGCACCTGTTGTTTTAATAATTAAGTGTAAAGTTTAGCATTCCAGTTGGATTCTTTTACTTAACAAGAAAAAGACATTAGAAAAGAGGACAGTGTTGGTTTTGATTGTTTGGTTCATTTGTAGACTGGTGCATACATTGTTTTGCCATATTCCTATTTTTCCTTAGACACCTGTTTTGCGGGACTGGAATGCCGTTTTCAGTCCTCTTCAGCAGTTGGGTTTATTGATGCCTTCAAAGAGAAGCCCACCTGCCATGGCTTTTATCAGCTACAACCTCCCACACAATGTAAGCAACAGAGTAGAGTTTATACATTGGGGAGTTTTCCTGCTTTACTATGAGCAAAACCTAAAAACTTCATGAAAACACATCACAGTCTCAAGCATGCTGAAACACTACAGTGCCACTGTTCCATTTCCCCAGCAACTGTTATTCATTTATTTATTTATTTGTTTGTAATGACTTATGGCTGTCAGCTATGCAGTAGCATTTTTGGATCAGAGGATATCTTGTGCATTATTTGTTATGTGACACTTAAGTATCATCTAGAATTAGAGCACAGAAAGGTTTGTCTTAATTGATTTGCGTGTTCACTGTGATATAGTAAAACTAAATAAGATTCAATAAATTTTAGGGCTGTAATTGTGACATGTAATGGTTTTTTTAATACTGTGTAGTATAATAGCCCCATTCCTGAAGCAGAACCAAAACAAAGTGACTGTGAGCAGCTGAATCCAGCTGGAGAAGAGCAGGCATCATGCCCATATCCCAGGCACCTGAGCCGCACTGCGTGCTGTGATGGATGCCATCATTCATTTTGACGAGTGGAATATTTTAGCACTCAAATTCCCCTGGATCCTTTCATTCCAGCCTGGTTTCATGACAGCAGTTTGATACCTCATACTCAAGCTCAACGTTAGTTTCATTAGATCATAAAATTCTCTTCCAGTTGGTTTCAGGTTTTTCAACATGGCTTTTTGCAAGCCCTGTGGATAACTTGAAGTTAGTCTTTTTTTTAAACAATCATACTACTAGCTTACTTAGCTGCTTTTTCCTATAAAACCATATCTATGAAATGCTGATAAGGTTGATGACACCCAAGTCATTTGTCTGCTATTTTATCTAAAGACCAGATAGTTGGATGAGAGTATTGTAGCTTTTGGGTCATGTTTCTTGCAATCTTGTTTCTCACAGGTCCTGTCCAGTTACTCTTCTCTGTGCTTTTAAACGGTTTTAAGAAGGTCCCGATATTTCATAACATTCATTCAGCTTCACATACAGCAAAACTTATCTGATCTTCTGCTGTAGTTTGTTAGTGATATTCATCAATAGTGTAAACAATATATGTTTCTTTCAGGTTTATTGTTTTATTGTATTGATATTGAGTAGAAGTAGAAAGTGAAGTTATCATCTGTCACTCAACAGCAATCATCATTTTAATGCTATGAGTAGTTGACCTTGAATAAGCATTAATAAAAAGAAACTGAAGTACTTGAGACAATGCAAGCATTATAATAGATAGAATTAAGTGGATGTCATCGGCGTAAATAATGAATGAAGACGCCACAGGGGAGGGATGATTGCAGAGTGCATTTGGGTAAAAACATTGTGCTTTTTCTGTGGTGCACTCCACACAGAATAGAAATTCAACAAGCCAATATATTTACACATTGTCAGTGAGGCTTGTTATCTTTGTGGTTTTCATCTTTCATCTCTCAGTGAAATGAATCCTTGAAGATGTGTACTGTATGTGATGTAATGGTTTATGTGATGCAACCTAATGGATCACAATTTTTAGTATCACAAAAGAATCGGTAACATTGAAACGAATCGGTAAGATACAAGTTTGGTGCGGTTGTGGGAAAATCGTCAACAAAATGTATTTTTGGTTAATTTATGTATTTATTTGAAGTTCTTAAGAAGGGCATAGCTAGAGGCCTATGATATCATGTGGTGCACTAGAGTTTATAACAACACAAGAGCATTTTCTGTAACTGTGACCTGGGTAAATTACATTACTGTAAAATTAGATTATAATACATTAAGGAGAGCAACCTGCACAAGAGTGTATCTAGTATTGCTTCCATGGATCTCAGGAACTTCCAAAAATATTGCATTTTGTCCTATTTTATACCTTTAAAACAAATTTGAGCGTCTGGCCAAGGGAAAAGCTGAAATACAATAGTCCAGTACTGACACTGAACGTTATTTTCTCCACCCTGTTCAAACCCGTGTGATGACTGTGTGATTCTGACAATGCTTACTTGTATGAGTAGTATTAATGACCTCATTAGTTCAGTGTGCACATACATTTATCACGGCAATCATTGTGCTATAAACTGTTCATATATTCACATTCATTATTGCATTCACATGAACTACAGAATGTCCTTCTGACATTTACCAGTTCACCAAATCCCACAACATTCAGAAGAGAAAGATCTGACCTGTTGTCACATGATCCCTCTTTATGTTGAGTATCAAACCCATTGAGTCATTGGGAAATAATGAAAAGGCCAATGTTAGGTTTTTGATGTCAGACTTAAGGCTGAACTTCGCAGAAACACTTAATCCAAAAGAAAAGATGCTGTCCCCAAATTCATTCTCAAAAGAGCTGCTTTGACAAGCCCCCATGTTCCAATTTAGAATAAATCAGGGATTAAACTCTGGTCTTTGATGCACTCACTTACCTCAAATTACATGCCTGTCTCTGTTGCCCTTTTTGTGTGCCCTTCAAAGAAAAAGATAAGCCAAACAAGCTTGTGCTGTGTAGCTTACTGGGAGCTCTGCTTTCAGAAAGGCTCAGTCTGTATTTAGGGTGTATTTAGATGGTGAGATGGTAATGCTTATCATAGTATTCTAGTAGTGAACAGGAAAAATTTCTTACTACTATTTAAACCTGAGGCTATACTTGGAATGCACCTTACAG
>JBAJNP010009149.1:0-18725 GCA_036877545.1 Yasuhikotakia modesta
ACACACACTCACACACACTCACTCACTCACACACTCACACACACTCACTCACACTCACTCACACTCACTCACACACACTCACTCACACTCACTCACTCACACTCACACACACTCACTCACACACTCACTCACTCACTCACTCACTCACTCACTCACTCACTCACACTCACACTCACTCACACACACTCACATGGAAGCTGGGAATATGTTCTCTGTCCAGTGGTTTGGTAACCGACAGGATTCCTGTAATGGGGTCAATGATAAACAGACCAGTGGGATTTTGGTCGGCGCCGGGCCCGGTTATGCTGTATCGCAGCGTGTTGCTCTTGTCTTTATCCGACTGGATCTGAAAATCACAGAGACACGTTGGAAAAAAACATGTTACGTTTGCGCAATCAAATTAACAGATGGACATTTCTGTTTATCATAAGGGTTAGGGTTAAAAAATAACATTTATTTTTTTAAACATACAATGTGTGTTGTTCTGTACTCACTTTGACCAGCTCTTCTGGGAACTGTTTTCTAGAGTTCTCCAGAACGTTGACAGGTGGAATGACCCAGTCTCTTTTCACACGATTCACGCTCTCGTCGCCCGTGACAACCACGCTGTGCTTCGGAAAAACTATCTGCTGTAGCTGAAAAACGAAAAGAACAATCGCATTTACAAACACCCACTCGGTCGGTATCCGATATGTGTCGTGCACACGAAAACACACACACATCTGCACCGGCTCCAAATAATTACAGAACTAATTTAACCTCTGTAATGGGGTCAGAAGTATGACTGCTGCCCGGCATTAAACCCCACAGTAGCAACACCCACATAATAAATGAGCGCCGCGTGTGTGAGCGCAGAGCAATACGTACTATAGATTCACAAAGCTTTTGCAAAAATTTGCACTTTGCACTTGCACTTGTTTTTGTATTTGAATCCATCATAAGAAATTAATTCAAAATTAATTTCAACAACATTTTTATGTAAGAATATGTGATGCATTGCCGATAGGTAAAAGCACAAAAATGATTAAATAAAAACATTTATGCGTTTAAAAGTTGACTTGATGCAGATTTTAAATCTTGCATCAGACACTGAATCTTGGGAACAATATCTGTCTGGTTAAAATAACTTAAACTGGTTATAATAGCTTTAATAAAAAATTAAAGCTTTTATTTAAGTTACTTTAAAGCAAATACATAAATATCAAGATACAGGGTACAGCAAGATACATCAATATACGTAAACATCAGCAATCTTTCAACGCCGGTGTGTGCGTTTGTAGAACTTGCAGTACAAATCCATTTTCTTTCTCCTCATCTTTCCTTTCTGTCTCCCTTGTTATTAAGAGGCAGAGACAGCCAGAGTTGTACTTGACCAGAAGCTGGGCCCTGTTTTAGTGCTACACAGAAAACCCAACAAAAAACCTGTTTGTGTTCAGCTCCAAGTTCATTTCTGGAGCAACACAGGCAACATAAAGGCTGAATTCTGTACAATAACAGTGTGTTTGCTTTTAAGGTGCTTCAGTGTTTTCTTTCATCTGATATCAGCTTAACCTTTCTTCCTCTCAGCCTGTCCTCTCTCTCGCTTCCTCTCAGGGGTGAAATATTGACAGTAATGACAGGGACATGAGGTCGGCTGAAGCTCAGCGGGTGTGTGTGCGTGTGTTTGGGGGGGCTGCTGGTTTGGAGTGACTCAGGTGATTAGAGTCATTACCCTCGAACCTTTTCACAGTTATACCTCCAACACTCCAAACAAACATCAACACCACAACAGTGATTGGAAAACATCTTGAAGTTTATCGCTTGCTATGCTAAAATTGCCATGGTTTTTAAAATAAGCTTAGCGATTTACTTTAAGTGATCTTAACTCGCAATCTATCTTGTCTGTGTCACTACATTACATTTAAGTACAGAAGAAAGTACCGTCTTATATAAACAATTAAATGAGACGGGTTTAAAACTCAACAGCGAAGACAAATCAATAGTGTCAAATATGTGGAATACACATATTTAATGTGGAATAAAAACAAAACATAATGTGGAATAAAAAATACTAAACAACATAATAAATAAGTAAAAGTAAAAGAAAATGACAACAACAGCAAAACAGTAAAATACACACAAAAAACCACATAATTTATTGATGCTGCAATGCATGCTGGGAACTTGCGCATTACTGTGGACAGTAACTATCTGTAATGTTACTGTAATGCAGACACAGCTAATCATTGTGATTCTACAGCATCTCAACTGGTCCTGTTTACTGTAAATGTACAATATACAGTTATCTTTTCATTTCTATTGCTACTGCAGCTAAAAATCACATTAAGCAACTAGAATTTATCTGTTATCTCTTATTTGTCTCCTGCATGACTCCTCTGGCTCCTGTTATCTCTCTTCGTCTAAACTCACCCTTCACCCTCTCCTTGACCATCTCATCTTTATCTCACCTTTTCTCCGCTCATTCTCCCCACTATCTCTTCTTTGCCCCCCCCCCCGTCTTGCCCTTCTTACCCTTGGTGGGAACGTGTGCATGTGTGTGGGTAATACAGAGTAAATTCTGCCTGTCTGTGAGCAGAAGGCTGGGCTGTGAGACATATGGTTAGTGTTCCCCAGCCGAGGGTCCAGATCTTCACTGCCTAATGTAGCCTCCTGCCTTAATGTCTCTTTAGCATCGTTAAACATTAATTACAGGCCCACTATCAACGTGTTAGCGCTCTGCTCATTTTCTAATATAGTTTTATTAGTGCTTTGGCTTTGTCACAGAGGCTTCGGATGAAGGGAGACATTTTTTGTGAGCTCACATTCTCACAATGGTTGTTTGATGGTGTAATTGCAGCGTGAGGCTAGTTTAGAAACGACACGAGCTGTTAGCGATCTGACATGGTTATAATTGCTGAGATTTTTGCCAAAGCACGGTTTGAGCTCTGCGCTAACAACCAGACGTGCGAGACGGCTCGCGTTTGACATCCGTACCTGCTTGGGCTGGGTGAAGTTTACGTGAACCAGCCACTGCTCATGAGATTTCACGTCCTTGGCCTTAATCTCCAGGCCCTGCCCCTTCCTGTCAGAGAGCAGGAGGCTTCGTGCAGCGAATACCGTCCCGTCTGCCTCTATCCGAAAATCTGCAGGGTCTCCGGTCTCAAAGCGCAATCTGGAACCTCTGCCACAGTCCACGAAATCCACTGCAGAGAGAGAGAGAGAGAGAGAGAGAGAGAGAGAGAGTGTAAAACTGCTTTTGTTTTTAAACAGCAAATATCTTAAAAAAAAACCACAACCACACAGGAAATCACATTCTCGCTCCACCGCTGGGGAATAATGGTTTTACTTGAAAAGCGAGGACAGGGGAGGAATGGAAACTGCACACTGACAGAAACAGACAGAGTTAGAAAGAGAGAGAGAGAAAGAGAGCAAAGAAAGTAGGAAAGGAGAGCAGGTACAACTTCTAAAGCCGTCCTGCATTATTCATGCTGAGACATTCCCTGCAAGCCCCCAGGTGTGCTGAGGAACGGGAGAACTGGAGGACGAGTAGACAAAAAAAGAGAGGGATGAGGAAAAAGGGATGAAGTGGAGAGGTATCTGCAGCGAGGCACAGAAGGGAATCGCATTAGAGGCACAGGCATAAATGAATGCGCTTTATTTATTATGTTGCAATTAGAGAACAGAGACAGACAATTACAAGCACAGAAGTGAGAGACTCTCCGATCAGGACGCGTTTGTTTGGGAGAGTTCAGATTGACTGCATTTCGTTTCTCTGACATTTTTCATCTTCGGAGCAGAACGACGACGTTCATTATCTGTCCCAGGTGGAGGACGCGGGAGATTTCTCGCCGTGTGTTAACGTGACGCGCCGTGACTGCGGTGATTATTAATGGAGGTGTGTAACAGTGTTCATAATAGCAGCTCTTTTGACCAAGAATTCCCATGGATTAATAAAAAGCATCTATTGAAAAAATAATTGCATAGTGATCGGCCTCACCGGGAGCAATCTGTGGTGGATTAAATACTTTAGTGCTGTGCTGAACTAGATACATTTATTTCTTTTATAGAAATATCATAACTTTCAAAGGTCACATTTTATGTCTTTTTCAGGGATGAAATTACAATATAAAAATTCCCTGAAATTCCCAAGATTTTGTTTGTCCATGCATTCATCTGTCCTGTCAGGAACTGGAGGCTGTAGTGTTTAGCAGTTAGCACACATGAGCTGATGCTTAAATTCTCAATCCCGGCCCGCATCTATCTTTTCCAACTACCCCAGGCCCATCGCTGTCCATAGAAAAGTGAAAAAATAATCACACATCTCACAAACCTGGAAAGATAAAGTCAATACAGTAACAAAAAACAGGAAAAATGTCATTCTGTTGTAGCGAACAAATCTTTATTAAGGCACAGTATGATATTTTTAAAATGCCTAAAGGTCTTTAACTGAAATGTTGGTATCAGTACTAAAGCATCAGTTTTTTCTCACAGAATTACTGGCAAACTTCTCACTCATATTCTTGTCATTTACGTGTTGTGTGCATGTGTTGTGTTGTATTTTTGTGAAGGAAACACTCATTTGCTGTAGCAATTAGGCAGGTTCATTTGTAAATTAGTTCTCACTCTTGTTAATCATCATTTATTATGTACAGACCTCTCAGGGTAATACAGTGGGCTCAAATAATCAGACACTATTATTAGACATGGCAACCAATGAGACCCTATTACTGATTATTAGATAAAGACTACCTGAAGGGGCCGAGCAATTATTATGTTTATCTGATTGTTAATATTGGTGGTCCCGGTGTCCCTGTACGTTACTAGTGCAACGTGACTCCGTTTGAAATTAAGACTCCCCCCAGGCATCACAGAGTAATACGTTTAACGTAACGTGATTTCTGTGATAGCTGAAGACCTCCCGTTCAGCAGGTGTGGCTTTGAGGCTGTTGGTGTTTTTTGAGTGTGCGTATCTGCCTAGTTTCACAGTGCATAAAGCCATTTTATTAGATGGCTGCACCAGTTTCGCCTGAAGCTGGGTTTTCTCCTGAAGTTTCTACGTGTGAGGGGAGCTAGTCGGTGTTGCTGTTCTAACATGAGGAACAGAGAAAACCGCGTCTCCGCGTCTCGCTTCTTCTCCTGCGATCTCCCGTTGCGATCGAGCGATGCAGCTTTAATGCGATGCGTCAAAAGCTGCATCACTCATCATGTCTGCGGAGTAAACGCAGTTAAAGAAAAACAGGGAACACTAATTTAATTACAAGGATGATTAAATTTAAGACATAGTTTGTTTAAAATGAATTAGTTTACGTCTGAGGAAGTTTCTGAAAGCCCTCGACAAACGAGGACACGCACAACTCCTCAAACGGCTGTATGGTTCGTGTGAGGAGAACAACATTGTTTTTATTGCTTCTCTTAGTCCATAAACTGAGTGTCCTCCGCTACATTTGCTCTGTTACGGGTTCGTATTGGTTTCGTTATTTTACGGACCTGATTTTGTTCATCAGCCTCATTCTTATCAGCTGAAGGCTCTGACATTTATGTCTGAAGTTATTCGCTAAGTATTGATGATCTGGCAAAGGGCGTCTGATTCTCTAACATTAGCGCAGCACAGAATGTAATAGGTTCATGATATATTTGTGATGAGCTGATGCCATCTAAATAAGATGCAATTAAGTACATTTTCTGCCACCTTGAGCGATGAAACGTAAAACCATTTGGGCTAAATGCAATCTGGCGTTTTTAGGAGCCCTATAAGAAAGCAAATGAATAGATTAATAGAAATAAAAAAATGTAAATACTAGTTTCAGTCAACAACAAATATATAAATACAAAATATTTGTATTTTGTAATAATAATAATAAATAAAAACAAAATATACAAATATTATACAAATATTGTGTAGTAAAAAAATGGACAAACTTTCCAATGATGAACGTTGCGCTGCTATCTTAGAGTCAATCTTAAAAATTGTATTAAAGGCTCCAGCGAGGAGCGCTACTGTGTCCACAATGAGCCGATGACAGACGTCCACGTGCAACTTTGTCAACGCGTATGTGTGTGAGATGCTAATGGAGAAACGCAGGCGATACTGAGCAGCCGTGAGTCTGTTGCTCTTCACACGCTCTTCAAAACCATCAGAATGATTCTTGACTTGAGAGTAAACTGTTTGTGATTTAAACAGAGAAAGACAGACCACAGGATTGGCTATTTACTTCTCTACGTTTCCAAAAATGTTCTGAGAGGACGTGAAACTAGCAGTCAAACAGAAGTGCTGATCTGGTGAGCTAGCAGAGGTGTCGTGCTCTGCAAGCGATCTTATTCATCCATTAACAATTAGCATTCGATGCCAACTTTACCTCACCGCCGCTCAAAACGTCTCCTCTGTTTCCTCTCAACAGGCCTCTTACTCCTCTTTAATACGAGTCGGCCCTGCCTGGGTCTAGCTTTTAGTAACAGCAGGTCATAAATGAGGACAGTAATGGAAAAATAGTTTTGTTTAGGGCCCCACCCCCATGACGGAGCATAAAACAGCCGTCTTAATGCAGTCACTTGGAGTTTCATGGTCTGTGAGACATACTGAGACTTTCTGCACAGAAATTCAGATGGATGTGGCACTAAGGACCCCACTCTGCACTGAGCATAGCTGCCTTTTGTACTGCCTGCCTATAATTACCCTCTTCCCTGACTTTTCTAAGGGCACGATTCCTGTGATGGCCTCATTTCTCAGGCACGTCCCTCAGTGTGCATGGCAAGCTAGGTTTAACTCACTCTCACTTCCACAGCGGCGAGTGCACAAGACAGACACGTTCACACATGACGGCAAAAATATACCAGCGGGAGCTAAATCAATTTCAGAACTAAAGTGCACATTAAACTGTTAGAGCTTTTCAGCTCATAAAAGGATTCATTATCTCTTTTGGAAACCAGCACAATATGTAGCTCCTATAATGAGCTAATATCTATTGATTAGTTGCCAAAATGTTATAATGGTGAATAACAGCTGCTTTTATGTGTTTTTCTGTTAAAAAGACAGATCGCCCAAAAATAAAAGAATTCTGTCATTATTTTGTTCCGCTCTCATGTATTTACAAACTCATACGCTGCTACGTTTTCAGCAAAACGTAAAAAGAGAGAAACGTCTGTCACGTTGAATGACTGGAGAGCAGCATTAAAGTCCACAGGAGTCATGTGACCCAATCGCTGTGAAACATGAGAACCGGATCACTGAATGGACCACTGTTTACAAATGGACCCAGAGAGTTCAGCACTCAAATCAGGGAACCTGACATTCAACGGTGACTTGTTTGACACCGACTTTGTGAAATGAAAGTGCCGGTGTGAATTTTAAACATTTACTGTCAAAAATATTACCATAAAATGTAAGTTATGATGTAGGGGCTCTTGTGCATTAAACAGCATCTGTCACAAAGCACTGAAACGTCTGTGGGAACAAATTATATATTATATCTCATCAGTTCATTTCAAGTGTTTTACATGAAGCACTTGAATTGTGAATGTTGAATAATGCATCAGTTTCTGCCCTATAGCAATTTTAACAGCATTTTCTACTTAGTTTTTCTTATATTTGTACAGTGTCATCACAGACTGAGAGTTCTGTATGTACAGTGCATAGATGCAAACATTAGCTAACAGAACTAGCTGCTACCCCGCCGCCTCGCTCGCCCCATTGTAAGCATAAAGAGAGAGAGAGAGATGAGTTATAGCTCTCTCCCTTGACATCAACCCTCTTAAAATATCTTCTCTCTCATTTGTTCCGATTTTTAATTTAGATCAGAAGAACATGGCGAATATCACGGCTGATTAGCCTCAATCTCGACCTGTTAAACGCCTCGATCGCATGCAAACGCACGACCTCAGACACGTGTAAAGAGAAGACAGATACTGCTCTCATTTTCTGCCTGGGGTCTTTTTTCACACTAGCGTAACTTGTTATAAATTAGCTTGTGTGATATCACAGATTTTAGTGGCTCTGCTTATAATGCCAGTACCATGGTGTTCATCAGAGTACTGCTGTGTTTTTACCATCGTATTACCGCCTGATGCCAACGCTAAGTATAATTTGTAACCCTTACTTGGTTGCTACCTGTTAGCATAGGTTAGCATTTGCATGTTTGCAAATGTTTGAAATTTGAATGTCTGCAAATGCTTCGCCACTTGAAGAAGTTTCAAACATAACATGGATTGCAAACATGCAAATAATGTTCAGACCACATACACCAGTGTTTACACCACACACCACATCTGATACGCCGACCCCATGTTAGCTTCTGTCCATTAATGACAATTCATCAGACAGACACATTAATACAGTACAAGCTATTACTACCAGTTATAGCTGGATAATCCGCATCACACACAAACTCAACATTTGCTTTTTTAAAGCACAGAGAGCCTTCAAGGTATTTTTAGATCAGAATTCTTAGCTAAGTTTGTGCAAACTCAAATCCAGTATAACCTTTGACCTCAGATTGCTGGTGTCTGTGGATTTATGACCAGGTACAGACTGGCACAAATCCAGTGCATGACAAGAGCTGAGAGATATCTAAACCAGGCTTTCAGTTTTCCTCACACACGCACGCATGCAACTCTAATCCTAACAAAACTTTCTGCATTTTTACACTAACAGGAAATATTACTACACGTTTGTATCTTTTTTGTATCTTTTTTTTGGGACGTCCCAAGAAAGAGGCTTTGCTCAGGTTTTGTTGACCTTTGGGAACAAATTTGTCCCCAATAAACCCACACACAAAACACAGACACACACACAACACATTTTTACCTGCTGCCCGTCTTGAGATTAAGATTTTTGTCTATTTGTTGAGCATCTCAACTCACTTTATGACCTTCCAGCAGTTAAACTTAATATTCCTTGTAGAATATTTAACACAAAATATGTGTGTATCTGCTTCATCTTCCTCTCTCACCATTAACCAGAAATAGTTTCAAACACATCAGACCGTGTCGCCGCAAAATGACTGTAATAAAGTCATTTGGTGTGCATCTATTTTGGGCTTATTTCTATAAAACCATTTGGTAACATTTTATAGAATCTGCTCCTGCGATTTAACGTAAGCTAATTAAAAACCGCAATAATGATGTGTAACTGAAGACCAAATGAAAAACGTTAAAATAATCTCCCATTACACATCGTTCATTTCAACCTGCATTTTTCCTGTAATTGGACTGTAAAATGGAGCCCATTACAATATGTGACCAAACATCCATGTCAATTACTGTTATTTAGGTTTGAAAACCCAGAAAATTGCTTTTGTGTCCATGTTGCCTTTGGGGAAACTGACTGGGTCACAAAATGTGTCGCATCAGTGGGCAGACAGAGCAGAAATCTTCTTCCCCTGCGTCCTATACGTGTTGTCATTTCTCCAACTACACACTTGAAGTACTAACAATAATACAGAGTTCACAGAGGAAAATCTAGTTTTGAAGTCTAAGGTCTAGATTTTAAGGATTCTTACAGGAGGCATTCCTGAAAACAACCTGAAAATATTCAGAACTCAAAGGGGCCAAATGTTAAGAGTTTAGGAATCACTCAGCGAGCGTCTGACAGAGATACAATTACACACCAGAAAAACACAGATCCACTGCACTAATCTACCGAACAAAAGCCAGTGTTTACAAAAAAATAAAAATGAATTAATTCAGGGAGGAGTTCTATATTTATTGTTCTACAACAAAAGAGGAAATAAATAAATGAACAAAAAAAACATGCTGACTGGCGGTACAAAAATAGCACAGCAAACAGAAACACGAAACCTGGACTCTGAATTTCCTTTGACATTTCCAATGGTTTGCATTGCTAGATAAGTGATTTTATGCTCCTGTGTAGCTCAGTTGGTAGAGCATTGCGTTGGAAGCGCAAAGGTTGTGGGTTCAATTCCGAGGGAGCACATGTACTGCTAAAAATGTCTAACTTAAAAGTACTGTAAGTCGCTTTGGATAAAAACGTCTGCCAAATGCATACATGTAAATGTAAAAGCTATGAAAATTCAGAATATATTTGTGAATTATTTAAATTTAAGAATGTTTTACTGAGAAAACGTGGCCAGTGTCTTGTTAGACTAAGCAGTCTAACTCATCTAAATAAAAAAAAAAGTTTTGAGTCATTTGTATGACTTTTCCAGGGCTGGGAAATGTAAAATCCCCTGATGTTTCTTTTCCTGACCGTGAGAAACCTCTGAAACAGGAAGTTAAAACTTGACAACCGATTCTGGGGCTGAACTTGTGGTCCACACATGCTGCATGTTTAGTGTTTGAGGTGAAATGGTTCATAACACAAGAATATTTGGGTTGATGCGGGATATAATGGATTCAGATTGTGTGTGTGTGCGTGTGTGACTGAACACTGACCGCTGCAATCGCTCCTCATTGTGAAATATTAGTAAAATGACAGGAAATAACAAACTGCAAATAATTACAAACATCTGCAAAGGCTTTCACAGGCCTGAATACAGATGATACTATAATTTGGAAAGATTGCTGGACAAATTGTGCTCCATTTTGAGATGGCAATATGTGACAATCTGTGGTGTTAAAACATTATGTCTGTGGTGCGTACTGCACAGACAGCCGCACTTTAATCCAAAATAAAGGGACAAACACATTTTAATCCCAGTCCTTCTTACAACATCTCCGCCTTTGAAGCCTGTGTGTATGTGTGTGTGTGTGTGTGTTTGTGTGTGTGTGCACGTATTGGTGCATTTGCAAATTCTTTTAATCTGTATTTAACCGCAGATTGAAACAATCAACTGCAAAACAAAAGAAGCAAAGGCAGGATTAGACTTCCTCAAATCTTGAGTTTCCAGGAAAATAATATTGATTTAAACTTAAGCCCTGATTAAATTCATTGTGCGTTTGGCGTGGCGTGTGTCGACATCCAGGCCTTCTCTCTCTTTTTTTTAAAGTGCTTCTTACTTTTTTGATCTCTTCATCTGACACAGTCAGATGCACATCTTACAGCAGGGGGGTAAAACTGTGTCTGATGGAGTCTGTAAATAAAGGTGAGGTTCTGCAAACAAAAAAACGAAGCCATTCAACAAGTCACAGAGATTGTGTAACACAAAACCAAAAAGATTGTGAAGAATCATGTTAAAATTGAACCCCGAGGGAATGATATTCTATAACGTTTACAGAAAATCTGCATAGCGACTTCACTAAAGCCTCTGAAACAAACGTGATGCGAACGAAACAGTGAGGCAAACACATCTGCTATAACACAGAGATGCTGCCACACACTCGAATGTAGTGAGGACAGAATCGTGGGTATCGATTTCTCTAGCAGAAATCCATAACCTCCTGTTTGTAACTGATGCCCATTAGATCCTGCAGTTGAGGAAGAATCGTCCTAACTGTGAACCCATAAAAACCGTGATACAACAGTGTTTGTCAGCAGCGGGTGTGTGAGGAAAAGTCCACCTGTTCTCAGGTGTGACACTGATACACACCAGCCGTGAGGAACACGATCTCAGTGAGACTGCAGTGGGTTCAAATGCACCCGTACACACACAAAATGAGCAACGGAGATCAGCTTACTGACACTCCTCTGTGAGAAACTCAATCCTCTGCCATTTTAATAAAGGAGCGTGAGAGACGGCAGGAGGAGTGCGCCTGCTTAAAATTCTGTGAACTATGGCAAATTGAGTTTCGTGCAGACAAGAAACAGACAGAGTAATGCTAATACTGAGGTGCAAGGTGCTGTTTAAAATACTGGGTCACAACTACATTACCCATAATGCATTGGAGTGGCAGACTGGAGTGTAATGAGATTTGTACAGGCACTGACCCAGATAACCAAGCCTGCAGTGGGGGAGTGTGTGTGAGTGAGTGTGTGTGTGTGTGTGTGTGTGTGTGTGTGTGTGTGTGTGTGTGTGTGTGTGTGTGATTTGTCTTTGTGAGTACAGGAAGGCAAATCTCAGGAATAAAGTTACACATGCTTTTGGTTTGGAAGACTTTATGCATCTTCAATCTGCTGTGAGCAATGATAATTCCTTTCTGTGCATGTTGTGTTATGTCTGTTAGCTTAAGTGTGTGTGTATGTGTGTGAGAAGGGTGACAGCTGGGGAGACAGTGGGATACAATATTGTGGACAAGGGCGGACTTAGTACTTTGATATGTGTGTGAGGACCAGGGGGTGTGTGCACGTGTGTGTGTGTGCATGTGTGTGTCAGGATTATCACCAACTGAGCAGAAGAAAAACAAGCAGAAGATGTATTTCAAAATTCTCAAATTACATAACTATGCGCAGATGTAACACGCTCACAAAGCTATCAAACATCCATTCCAGACAAACATACGGTTTTGATTTGTAGTAGAAGTTGAAGATGTCTCCGGCTGTGCGGTCCCGTTAGCGCCTCGCTCTTTACGAGCTAGTTTTCTGTTGACTCAGGAACAATACTCCCTACACACCAGCGCTCGGCCGAATGGGATGAATTAGGCCAGGTTGCCTAGCGGCATGCCGGTCGCCCCTGACAACCCCAAAGCCTCTAGCTCAGGAGCAAAAGGGAAGGGTTTGCGCAAAGGGGAGGAATAGAGTTTCATTCGGCCGCATGCTCGCACAAAACACCTCCCCCCCAGGCTCGCAAAACAATGACCGCCATGTCAAATCAATCGGCTACGCCCAAGGACATCAATATGGGGCCAATAAATCTCGCCCGAGGGAAGACCACTCTCTCACCTCTCTGGTCATACAGGAAGCGCAGTAATAGCAGAGTCACAACGGTTCGCTAGCACAGATCTGTGTGCAGACATTTAAAAAGCGATGCGGGGCGGTACCGTATTAAATTGCGTAATTCACACAGGTGATGGAGAATCCAGACCATAAACGAGTGAAAGGTGATAGGGAAATAAATGTGGGGCTTGGAAGAGGGGAGTCATAGACTGCAACAAAAGACACAAAAGCGCGTCTCCTTTGAGGAACGGCTGTGTGTAAAAACCGAGAGAGCGTACACTAGTAAACGACGCTTCAAAGGAAAGCCTGAGACAACAAAGACGGGAATATCACAGAGGATGAGACGAGAGGAGAGAGAGACTGAGAAAGACAGCGAGGTGATGTCATCGCTGTAAGATTTTGAGACGGCCCCTCAAAGGAATGTTGAACGGATTTGTTAAAGGGATAGGTTACCCAAAGATGCTAATTCTGTCATAAATTACCCTCATGTTACGTTCCTTTCTTCCTTTGAAACCCAAAACTAAAGCTAATATAACATAAAGCAGCATTAAAGTAGGTCAGATGTCAAACAATGAACTTAAAAAATATTCACTAAAATTTACTGTCATGCACAAATTAAAAATGAGGCAGATTTTACTGTTTTGTTTTTAAAATGTCTCACTGTAAAACTACATTAAAGTCTTGTTTTTGATGATATACAATGTTAAAAGTTATGCTAGCGTTAATGCATAATTTCAAATCATACTTACAAATCATACATACAAAACATTTAAAGAATGATAGCCAACGTTCTAAAAACATGTGGGTACAGACGCCTTTCCTAATGCTTCAGACAGGCACACAGTCACCGTCCACTTCTATTGTATGTCAAAGTGCCGCTCGGACATCCTGCCGTGTCGCACCTTTTGTGTTTAAAGGAAGAAAGAACACAATAAGAGTTTTGAAAGACATGATGGTGAGTAAATGACCGCATTTTCATTTTTGAGTGTGTTGTTTCTTTAAGCATGAAAAGTCACATGAACCGGTCCAATTATCACCTCCTGCACAAGCTAATGTCCTTCCTTATTAAACACCAGAGAAATCATTTTTAATAGCCGCTGCCTTTCTCCTCTCCTGTTGTGTGTGTGTGTGTGTGTGTGTAAAAAAATCAGACCCATATCAGGCACAGCTGCGATCCATTGTCCTGTATTGAGGTCATGCTAGCTTTACCCACGGCCCAAATATATCCCTCCATCTTGCAGGAAACGCAAGAGTCCCACTTCACACTCTCTCTCTCTTAGCTGCTGACACACCTAAACAGGCGAGTGAGCTGATAACACAAGCAGAAGTGTGAGAGGAAGGAAAATGAGGGGAAGTGTGTAATAATAACAGGACGAGAGGAGCGCATTCATTCAGATACTGCAGTAACCTGAACCAGACCAGAGCTGGACCCACGCCAGTCCAGCTGTCCCCTCTCTGATGCAGGCGATCTGAACTCCTGTAAAACACACACACACACCATCCCCTCTCTGATGCAGGCTATCTCACACACTCACACGCAGACCCACACACTCACACACACACAAAGACTCACACACAGACCCACACATCCTTTCATCACACACACTCACACACACACGGTTCCTTAGCTTATCTAAGTGAGGACATACCACAGTTATCTTTTGGGTTTATTCTGAGCCGCTCACATGTTCTGCCCCTTAAACGTAACCGTCACACACAGCTTACCACATTTTTACATTTTCATTGAGATATTATAAAGTTTAGTTCCAAAACTTTTTATTTCGTGAGAGTCAGAACCAGCCAACAGCCAACCCAAATCCTGGCCTTCCCCGACACACAACGGTTCTGCATTTAAAAAAAAATAAATTATTCATAAATCTTTTATTTAATTAAGGACATCCTTGAAAGTCTCAAAACGGTTTTACGTTAACGCTTATAATCAAATTTTCTGTCAGATTTAGACAAACTGTGGGCTAGAAAGCAGCAGGTGAACCACACAGCAGGGAAACATGATGCATTGGTCTGAGGTAAAGCCCAACTGATGAGTGGGGGGCTGGGGAACATTTACAGCTGTCAACCAGAGAGTCTTGATAGCTTAATATGTCCACATAACTCACACACACGTGCTAACAGGAAGTGGTTATGATCCGAGGCCATCAGGAATCAGATTCAATATTATCAAATAAACAGCCTTAACATTCACACAGTCACCTCCACATCGTTCACAACAATCACCTCCACAACGTTCACACACAGTCACCTCCACAACGTAACACAAATACCACTTAAATTAGGGGTGGGGGGGGGTGACGACGGTTGTCGAGACAGAGGCATGAGAGACAAGATGGGAGACAGTGGGCACCGTGTGTTGGGTTCGGTGGAATGCGTGTTTATGCACACACACGTGTGTGTGTGTGTGTGAACTGATGACATTTATCACATCTGCGCTAGCCATGACTCAAAGCAACATAAACACTAATAAAGCATTTAAAGAGCCTCTGCCAGACATTCTAAACCATACACAGACACACACACACACAGAGGCTATGCTAGGAGTGTGTGTCCCATATCTTCCCCCTGCAGGACGGAATAAGGAGAGATTTGGCAGAGCATGAAATAGACCACAGCCATAGCGCTGCATCCACACACACACACACACAAGCGCTGCTCTGTTCACTGCTGTTTTAGCATGCTGGTGTTTTGTTTATAAGTGTGGTGAATCATTGTGATGGCATTGATGCCATCATTAGTGCCTGTCCATGTAACTGCAGCAGGCTAACAGGATTTGGGAGTGATTCACAAAACTGCAATTTAACATTTAAGAAAGACAAACAAATTTCCCTCCAGTAATTTCCTTCCAACCTTTCAGGGCTACATTTTCCTTCTCCAAACTATGTATTTTGTAGTCTGACAGTTGTCCCATTCACACTTCCACAATGTTTGAAACTCTATGTGGCTATTTTGTTGTTCTCCATCTCCACTCCATCTCCAAGCTAACCTTCATATCACTCCATCACCCCCCCAACCCCCTGACGGCTGATTGAAAGCAGACTTCAGTGTCGTTCAGCCACCCCCATGTTCTCTTAGCAATCCGGCACAGTCACCCAGGCATGCACCCAGCCGCAGACTCCAGGCACGCAGAGGTCAGCGGAATGACCAGCGTGTGTGTGGGAGAGACTGTGAGCGGTGCTCTTTTGAACTCCAGGCTTGTTTTGCTGTGGTTATCCTGCCATAACTCTGAAAGGGCAAAAACACAAAAACTGCCTTTTGCAGTCAGTTATGCTTCATGAACATGCACTCATACGCTCTGAAACAGAATGCGGGTTGGCGAACCGATAAGGATCTCTTAGCCGTAGCGTTTAACCGCGCCGTGATTAGCATATACGCCACATAATCACCTGTTTCCTGTGGTTAAACACCATTTATGGCTAAATTATGTTGTTAAATGCCCTAAGCATCCTATTGAGCAATCAATAACATACTTGAGTATGAAAACACAACCCACACCCATATTTTCTTCTGTTTTTCCCTCCATCACTCTATTTTCCCTCTCCGCCCCTCCTCTTGAGCCAATACGGTCAGCACAGTGGGATGGAATTCATCATTACTACAGAAACTAGGGCATCCGCACAAACTTGTGTAGCGCGTTTAAAAGCTTGCGTGTGCGTGCGCCTGAAAAGGAGAGCCATGCAGAAAATCGTACAGACAACAGAGTTTTTGGGTCACCTGACCCTTACCAACAAAAAGCTTGTGAGAATACAATCAGACAGTTGCCATGACACCAAAGCACCCAATAATAATCCCCCAACAGTATAAAAGGGCTTACAGATGCATGTGAGAGAGAGAAACACTGCCAGGAAGTCTTTTGACCCGGGGGGTGTGTTTGCACCGCGTTCCAACACCCTCAAGCACTCAAAAATTCAGCTTTGGCTGTCCATGAACCTCTGTTGTAGTTTTTGGCAATGACCGATAAACACAGTCCAGGTCATTTCTGATGTCATTCTTTACTCTTTGAAAATACAGCTTGCATTTTACACAAAGCGCTTCTCTAAAAATATCTGTGTGAAGGGCTGATGTCACACTGGGTGGGTGTCATGCCTCCCCCCGCTGTAACCGAGGCTCAGACCAGCTGACTAAAGAAACGCTGCGGTGCTGAGGTTGTGATTTTTGCAGCCATTTAACGCAACATTAACAGGTGCACATACACACAGACATTAATGACAAAGCGCCTGATCTCGTGGTCCATGGTAATCCTGGAATGTCTGGGGCGGACCACCCAAAAGGGCGTCGGTCTTTCAAACAATATTAAACTATAACCTTCAAAGGGTTTATTTTTGCTCTCTGCCAGGTTCACCACCCAAGAATTAATCCTTTCTTTCTCGCTTGCTTTCTCATATGCAGCGGCCCTCAGACGTACGCGCTCTGATCAATACTGTTAGGGTCTTTGTTTTGCTAGATCGATTTAGGGTAATGAAGTCCATGTGGTCAAATCCTACAGAGAGAGGGGGGGGGGGGATTTGTCAAGCACAGAGCTTTGACCGTATGAGGATCAGAGCTTTCATCTGCTGTATTCTGCTCCTTTAACAATATCTCCACATCATGCCTGTTGCAGCACCTCACCAGCTCATTACTGAGGCCAATTAGTTTCTATTGATTTCCTCTTATATACCTTTTTAGCTATGATTTTCTTTAGTGGTAATTAGCATGCTGACAATGCAGATAGTTAGCAATGGGGAGTCTTTTTAAATATTTTTTACATTTTGCACCAACCTAAACATATAAAAAAACACATCTTGCATTGTGTTTCAATGCTTTGCATTCAGTCTGGCTGTTTTTAAAGACAAGTATGTGAACAACTGTGTCAGATTGAGGTCAGTCAAACCCAAAACCAGCCCAATTGTACAGTGATGTTAAAACTAATTACCTAACTAGTCACTCTCACGACCCACCAACTAGTCCAATTAAAATATAAGAAGTTAGTAAGTCATGCTCCAGTACTTATATTGGTCAAGCATTTACAAAACACGAAATTTAAAACAGTGATCTGTTACACCGCTGACAGCAGTGTTACGATTCACACCAGATAACCGCTGATTCTGATGGTAAACTAAGCAGGGGACAATCTTACCACCCGGTTTTCGCCCAGGTTTTTTTAGCCTTTTTCTTTAATTAAGAATGTCAGCTCATTATCACATGCATAGACGCACAACAAAGAATTTCAGAGGCTGAACAAATAAGACAATAGCACGCCTGGTAATCTTTAGACAGCTCATTAGGTACTTCATATTAAATTTAAAAAACACTAAAGGCACAAAGCAACAGGAGTCCAACCCCCCCCTCCTCTCTAACACTCTCTGTTATTCACTCATTCCCTCAGCAGCTCTAATAAGGTCTGTATTCCCGTAACCCTACTTTAATTCCACCTCAGTCAGCCCATTGAGGGGCAGTGAACCGTATGCTGATGACCTCACTGCTGCACTCCGATTGGTCAAACCCGGTGACCGGCGGCCCCCACATGGGCCAGACAAAGAAGACACTCTCTGTGTTTCCGTCACACTCTCCCCTCTCTCTGTTGACTCATTATTGTTTTTCTAGTCTTTTCTTTCACTTGTTCTGGAAAACAGGCAGTGCTGAAAGTTGTTTCGTTGGCTGTGTTCGGAAGTGATCAAAAACACGCTTTATGGTGTGGGGTGTGCAATACAGTAGTCAACTCTTAGCCATAACACAGTCTTCTGATCATCACCTGTTTAAAAACAGATCAAACGAGGGGAAAAAATGATTCCTCTGAAAACAAGGAAGACTGGGAGAGAGAGAGAGAGATTTGTGTGCTTTCCTRGCGGTTTAAAAGAGGACGGAGTGAGGCGTTTCACCAAATGGAGAAAGTTACAAAACGACTCTTCTAGTGAAAGTTTGTCTTAAAACTTCAAAGCAGTGCCTCTATTCAGTGGAGAAATAAAAAGTTTTAAGATAAAGAAAAAGCAGATGGAAAAAGAGGAGTGAGATTCAGATGACCGAAAGAAAGTCTTATTATCAAAATTAACAA
>JBAJNP010009150.1:0-18720 GCA_036877545.1 Yasuhikotakia modesta
TCACATATAACATACAGTCACATATAACATACAATCACATTCAACATACAAACACATATAACATACAAACAGCTGCATGTTTAAACATACAAACCTTTTGTCATTATGGGCCATTTTTTGGCTTCCTGATCAGTGCCTTCCGCTGTCCTCCTGATTGGCCGAAACATGCTGACCTCGTGAGACATCTGATTGGATGACCCTGAAAGCTCCACCCCTTCTGTGTGTGTGTGTGTGTATGGTTGTGGTCTTTGATCAGCTGTAACTGACCGGATGGAAAAAGAAACAATAGGGCTGGAATATAGATTTGAATAAACTGTAAAATACATTTTGGCCTGTGTGTTATTTTTAACATGTCTGTTACTTAATGCAAACGTTGGGAAAACGTTCGTCTGTGCGTCTGTCAACATTATTTACCCACAAATAACTCATTTCTTTTATGCTATAGTATTTAAACAGTCTTAGTTAATACTACAGATTGATGTTTCCAGGTATAACAGATTATAATTGTCATCTGTATTTACTAACTTTTGCCCATGTCATCAGAGCTGTGATCTCACTCTCACTGTGATATTTGACTTTTACAGCAGTTTAACACTTAGGTACACAGATCTCATGTTCTGCTATACAAACTCAGTCTTGTTGTGTTCACGTTATAATGCTGTACTGCCCCCTGGTGGTTATGATATGTAATACATTTCCTAGAAAAAAGGACAAACGAGGTCAACGCAAATATACAAATACAGATATATTTGAAGTCATTGTTGCAATAAAAATATTATGTGTAATGGCTTAACTAACATTGCAAAAACACAAGATACAGAGGCATTTAGAAGGTAGGTTTTGTATAATATTATATATGCATTATAAATAATAATATAATAGTAAAATTACAGATTATATATGTTGATATTTTGTTACACAATATATAGCAAGTTCTGCTATTTGACGCATGTAAATATCTAGAAAAATATAGTCAGCTATCCCATAAGCCATAATTATATTTGAAACGTTCTCAAAATGTTGGGTTCTCAAATTCTCTCAAAGTTATTTAAAATCTTTTTGCAGTAACATTATTAGAATGTTTTCTGAACATATGATGCACATCATAAACATTTTTCTTAAATGTCAGTGGTTTTAAAAGGTGGCAGAATAAAATTTTTAAATACTAATAGTTTAAATAATTACTGTTCTTATAAAAAACTAATTTAAACATAAAACAACTCCTTAAAACATTTCTAACTTTAAAAATAACATTCATAACATTTTGGGGCCTAAACAGAAACGTAGGGGAAACGTTCTTACAACCTAAAATTGTTAGCTAGGTAACCCTTTTCTGTCACAGGATGTCAGGCATAACAGTGACAGCAATTAAAAAATACTCATTGATGAGGCAAAATACCGGATGAGAGCGTCACATTTCCTGCGGCGCAATCATCTCGTACTCAGAAAAATGTCATTTATTTAAACCTGAATGTCTGAGTGGTAATTGGGGTCTTAGTGCGCTTCACAAAGAGCTAATTTAAACTATTGTAGTATGGAATGTTTTTCTATTAATTTGGGATGAGACCTGTTGTTCAGTTTAACAAGTGAATACAGGGTCACACGGGGCTGAATAAATCTTGTGATATCACTTCCCCACGCTGTAATCATTTCTGTATTTCCAGCTATGTTTTAAGGACCACAATGAGAAATTTGTGAGAAAAATGAGAAAGTTCTATTAGTTATATTTCATTTGTGCAATGAATATATTTTCAGTTTAGGACTTCAAAAAGCAACATTTCTGGCCCCCGCAGCTTAAACGATTGTGAAATCGCAGTAATTTGAGAAGAAAAAGGTCAATATCAATATCTTCATATCCTGGACCCTGTACACTTTTGCCCCCTTTCAGATGAACGTGTTCCTCTGTTGCTATGAAACACTGAAGAAGGTCATTAGTGGGTGAATAAAGGTGGATGCTGTGTGTTAATATATTAAATATGCAACGCTGTGAGTGCATTATCAGGAATGTCATTGTGAGCAGGTTTATAAAAACCCTGTGATGTTTGAGGACCTCAGTGAACGGTTGTAAGATGTCACACTGCACGCTTTTGTCTTTAGTGTTTGGCATCCTCAGCAGTCTGATGCTGCGAGAGGCGAGCGCTCTCCGATGGCCTTTGCCAGCTGACAGCGACCCTCAGAGAGTCACATGGGGGCAGTTTCCAGGGGTAAGTGTGTTACTAACTCTCCACTGTCTTATTTCAGGAGGAATATGCAGACGTGCCACGTAATAAACATGTAAACTTATAAACTTTTTATGGTTTACTTTTAACAGTAAAATTGGCATGTATAAAAGGCCTATCTATCTGTCTGTCTGTCTGTCTGTCTGTCTGTCTGTCTATCTATCTATCTATCTATCTATCTATCTATCTATCTATCTATCAAATAATTATTCTTAAGTTGTTAGTAAAAGGTTTTATGAATGTTACAGAATGAAACAACTGTTAACCAAGCAGTTACTATCCATGTCGAACAAACATCAGTAACAGTTTGTTTTTATTGGTTAAGAATGCTCAGGAGATTGCACGCAGTCTGGAGATCGAGGACTTCACTCTCAATGTTGCCCCAACCAGTGGTCGCGTGAACTCCCCCACCATCCTCCGACTTCACCCCATAACGACCAAACCGGGTCACCTGCACGCGAACCTGCCGCTGCGCTTCGGGCGGGACGCGCAGGCGAGCGCGGGTGACCGCGCGCCTAAATCCACCATCAACCTCCCGCAGCGCTTCGGCCGGTCCTGCACTTTGTGCGCGCGCTCTGGGTCTGGACCCTCTGCGACCCTCCCCCAGAGGTTCGGGAGACGGAACATATTCGCTTCAGAGCCTTTTCGTGCCTTGAGTCTTTACACACGCACAGCTGAATTACCATTTCCAAAGGACAGGTAAATGTTTTTAAAATGTTGGGTATGAAGTGTTTCATTATAACAAGTTACTAAAACTGTAACTTCTGAACCAACTATCTGGGTTATTTAAAATGTAGTCATATAAGCCTGTATATTAGCCTCTTAAAGCTCTAATGTCTGTTTAATTTTCTTTTGCAGGACTCAAATGCACGACTATATGTTTGAAACAGTAGAAGATTCAGAGGAGAGTGTTAAAAGCACAGAATACACAGACTAATAAAGACCACAAACTGACAGCAGTTTGTGCTGTTTGTTCATTTCCATTTCTCTTTATGTGTTTGCATATGTATTTGTCTGCTTGCAAAATGTTTGAGTAAAGAAAATTATGACTGATTTTGACGCACTTCCTGATAATTTATTATGCGAACTGTTGCTTAAAAGTTTCACATGAATACACAGTGTTATGTATTTACATATTAATGAAAGAAAATATATTTACACTCAGAAAAAACTGTATTATGTAACTGTGGGCTGTACTTGTGTTAGATAGGTTTTGGTTAGATACAAAACCTAACCAACCAGCAAAAGCCAAAATAATGTTGGACTCCGATGACACCAGTTCTTGTTTATTATATCTGTGTGGGCTTCAAACGCTTTGGACCCTCATTGCACTCAGCAATGCAATGAAGGTACAACAAGGGTGTGAATAGGGAATTAATAAACTCTAATTGACAGGTACATTCAGGGATCCTCTACAAATTGTCCTGCAACCGGTTGCCAGGAAGCAGAGATGCTATGACCAGGACAACACGACATTTAACAAGCCATGCAGTACAGACACACTTTTACGTTTCTCAAGATCGCCACTAGAGGTCACTGTCTCTTAGCAACTGCTTCAAATCTCCATGGTTACATGGTTCAACGCGTGCTTAACCTAGTAACGTGATGGGATCGTGTAGATACACATTTCAGCCTCTGTCATACTTTTGGATTCGTATAAACCATTACAAACTTCAAACTTGAGTTTTAAATGACCTCTGGTATTGCAGGCCACAGGTTTCAAACAGCTTATGGGATGCCACCAATTTGCTTACATGTAAACCACGTTACTATCACGCGGATGTATGTGTTGAGTAAGTTTATGAAATGCGACTCCGTTTCAGAACTTGATACATAAACCCACACAGACACCAGCGCCTCAGCTGTTAAATGAGTATCAATCTGCAATGTGTATATAATTAAAATCAATATGCATATACTTAAATGTGTCTTATTAAATCGTAATCAGTTTAACATTTTGATAGTCATAAAACCTTTATTATTATATATTATTGTCCTTTTGAGAAGATGGCATGTGAACATCAATAAACTCATTTTATTACTTTAGCAAACAGTTAGATTTTAACCAAAGATAAGAAAACGTAATGTTATGTGACCATCTTATAGTAATTAAATGTTTTGTGTTAAGGTTATAGGTTTTGGGGTGTTATTCAGAAACAAACACGACACAGTGTTGTTAGTTTTGCTGTGTGATAGTTTTTCATAAACTACTAGTACAGCTGCAATGCTGCCAAACAACCAGCAGGTGGCGCCTCTTCGGAACCTAAACCAAATGCGTCTCTTTTTAAAACCTGCAATTTTCTGCTTTAAACCCATCATTAAAAGTTTCTGATGCGTAGTAGTTGTGCCTCTTCCCCACCGTCATGGCAAAAACACACTTTTACGCGCACAAACCTGCCTACATTTACGCATTTTCTTATAGCTATTGTGACATAACTTCCATCATACCAAACAGCACCCACCACTGTTGTAAAGTGCCGCATTTCGGTGCGTGTCTATGTGACTCCCTTTCAAAACATGAACCGGGATCAGTGGTTTGGCACATTCCACCCATGGGAGTATTCCCTCTCGAGTGTAGGAGGGTGTTGGCAACCAACGAAAACCTTTGTTGTTAGGGCAACACGGGGAGGACATGCAAAGAGGTAGATTTGTGTAGCGATGCACATCAATGATAGAAGTGCTGAGTTGGAATGAATGGAAGATGGAGGTATTTTTCCAGTTCCTTAAACTTCCAAAATATGAGGAAGTTCTGTAGACAACAAACTCTGTCTCCATGCAAATGATGTTTACGCACACATATAGCTTTGCTGTTAACGACTCAAATCTATTTCATAGTCTAACCATCAAAAAAGCTCCCAAATAAAACAAAAAAGCCTGGCCCACCCCTTGTGATTTCACAGGGAACAAACAAGCAGCTCTCAGCTTTGTAATTTCTGGTCATGCAACATTTTTTGCACATGCAGTCAAAGCAAATGATTCAGCGAATGAATGAAACATGCTCATGCAACACACCCACATCTTCATACAAGAGCAGATGATCGATGCCACTGGAACATCGCATGCAAGCTGCATGCAGCTGTTGTGCATTCACACAAAGTACAAACACATACCAAATTCAAATGTTATGATTGACCTAGCAGCTTAAATCCATATAAACACTATAAACTTACCATTGGACATTTTGGACTGTTTTGAACATTGATCTATCATTCATTTCCTAAGTAACTAGTTTGTTCATTTTTATCTTTCAAAGTATGTGCAACTTACTTTGCAACTTTGCAACAAAGTATGTGCATTAGAAACTTAAACCATTTACCTGGATTCACCTGAATATTACGTAACGTTGCTCGGTCTCTCGATTGGTTTTAAATAACGTCACACTTGGTCGGATTTTCATTGGCTTTGCAAGCGTCAATCACCGCGAATCTCCGCCCTGTTTGCGCTCACCTCACGGCGGAACTCACAGCGCTGTAAGCGGATCCAACCTGAGCTGAAAGCCGTAAACTTAAAACCTGTGGATGCCTCCACCTTCCGTTTAACGCTCGGATTACAGCGGCGCGTCACGGACATGTTCTAGATAACCTTCCCCGGAGACAAGTCACCTAATATCGGACTCGGGCAGGTAGAGGAAAGGGGATGGAAGTGAGCCGGGTGACTGTCACTAGGTCCAAAGTATAAATGTGCTGATAAGGCGTTTTAAAAGCGGACCGTCGGCGACTCGACGAGCGGCCGCGCCACGCTGTCACCCCGAACTTGGCAACCCCGGTAGGCACCAATTTTCACTTTTACGCACGGAGAGAAAATGTACCCATGCGTTTCAATAGCGTAAAAACGCATCGCATGTGGTTGTTTTGGAGTCAGTGAGTAGATTTTGGTGATGGTGAATTTATTTGAAAACCAGGCCTGATGGAAACCAAATGTTCAACAGTCTGGCTGTGCACCATAACATGAGATGAATAAGAAGTAATACGAAGTGTGTGCGTGTTTTGATCGTAATATCCAGTGTTAAGTTGACTGATCAGCAAAGATCTTAAACGTTTAGCACTATGTGTTTTCTGAGAAACCTTAAAATAATCTTTATTTCCTCTTTTATCTTTAGTTTGGGCAGACTGACTCATCGATGTGTCACAGTATATAGTTAGGCAAACGATGGACCTATGCACAGTTTTTCCTTTACTGAATCTCCCTCTCTCTCTCTCTCT
Organism: Yasuhikotakia modesta; assembly: GCA_036877545.1. Taxonomy (NCBI): domain Eukaryota; kingdom Metazoa; phylum Chordata; class Actinopteri; order Cypriniformes; family Botiidae; genus Yasuhikotakia; species Yasuhikotakia modesta. Next base: position 6,422 of record JBAJNP010009150.1, read on the forward strand.
CTCATATATATATATATATATATATATATATGTGTGTGTGTGTGTGTGTGTGTGTGTGTGTGTGTGTGTGTGTTTAAACTTTACTGCTTGTATTTTTTCAGAGGTTAATCGACTGAAAGTTTTGTATGGGATAATTCATGACATTATCGGAGCATCTCGTTGCTATGGTAACGGAAACTCTCAGCCCGAGTCCCTTTGAAACTTTCCGGTCGCACCACAGATATAAATGTTGTGTCTTATTCTGTAACGTTTCGTTTTGTAAATGTCTTTCAGTAACTTTGTTTTTTACTTTTTTGTTTATTAATGAATTACTGGACGTTGTTCCTCTATTTTGTTGTTGTCGTCATGCTTGCGGTCTGTTGGGGTTTTTGTGGGGCTGAAATGAAGATTTAGGTGTTTTTGTTGCTTATTTTAAGACGTGTCTCACAAATGTAGCCATGTACAATCCTTACACCAAAAAGAAGTTGTTATGTGTTAGTTAAAGGCCATACTTTAATAAAAACTCAAGCATCTGTTGTTCGCAACTTCAACAGATGCGAAATGTGAAGGGTCGTTTTTGTGCCTGTTTCAATGTTGGTCTTTATTACATACAATGAAACTGTAGGTTATACAGTCCCCTGACTAGCCAATAAACTTTATTTATAAGCTTTAATTGCCCGTGTGACATCACTGAGGTGGAATATGTGATTGGCAGCATCTTTTAAAGACCCCATGAGTTTTCATTGATATTTTCATCATTAATTCACTGAATATTGGACCCTTGCCCACAGCAAACTTAATTATCCATTAGGGTCAAATCCAATAACCTTTACTTCATTTACTGTGTTTTATAATGAGTTTGGATTTGTCATTACAGTTTGCTTCAGTGCCCTTGAGCTTAGTACAGCCCTCAAGTGTTCAGTTCATTTACTGTGACTAAGTTACACAGTGATTAATGATTGACACGTACTGTGTAGGGCCGGTCCTGATATTTTCACGTCTTTGTGTGTGTGTGTGTGTATTAGCCCATACACCCACATTCTATGTTTTCACAAAGGTCAGTATAAACGTATCAGGTTTCCATTCAACTGAGCAGATACTGTTTTTTAGGAATAATGACCGCTGTTTAAACCGTTTTGGCCTTCTTGCGTTTACGTAAGAGTTACTGACCCTTGTTAGAAAAGACAATCTGTGCTCAATGTCGTATATCATGTTTACAATGCCATACAGCCTGAATAACAGAAAGCAGGACTCAAAAATGTTTCAAATGTGATGAGGCGTGTACAAACTCATTACAACATAGTTGATATTATGCACATGCATTGATATTACACAAGAAAAACCCTTACACTTAATTTTCATCTTTGGTGTGTGGGCCAAAACTTGTCCTGCACTGTTTCTGCTACAGTCATCAATTATATCTTACATTAGTTTGTTGATGTGAGGTGTGCTATTATCTTTTGTGATTACTTTATCGGCCTTCATAGCAACACCCTGGCAACCACCCAACAGATCACCCTATTTGTTTTGCACGGGCAAGTTTCAGTTACATTTTATTCAGCAAATCTAGTTATGATTATTAATATTATATTAATATATATATTTTTTAATGTTGTCATCGCTATCAACACGCAACTGAGGCTGTTTTACAGTTTATCCCACTTTTGTGTCACGTTCAAAATCTGTAGTTTAGCTTCTTGTGCTTCTAGTATTTGTGTTCTGTGGCTGTATTTTAAAGATGCTCTCAGCATTTAAACAGGAAAGAAAAGGGTTTAAGAAAACCCCTTGTTTTATTAGCACAGTTTCCTGCCTCTGTTTCAAAAAATGCCTTGCAGAGAGAAACCGTATCATGTGTGTGAGCTAAATGTTTTGCTATGGCTTTTTTAGGACTGCGTTTAGCGCCTCAGATTTAGCGACACATTGCGACTGCTTAGCATAACTGTAAGCAACTTAAAGCGTAGATTCATAAGCTTGTATGCAGGGCAGCAGCTTCTGAAATGTTTAGGTTGTGCACAAACTGAGGGTCGCTGAACCACAGGAATTCATTTTGCTCTAAACACCAGCATGAATTCACACACGTTCACGCCTGTATAGCTCAGTTCAGCGGAGACAGGCATGTCCGGCTCTGCCACAAACACAAAGTATTTTGGAAACCATGAGGTGGTTGTTATTAGTATTTACACACATGTATTCAAACACACATGAATTACAGGGAACTGGGAAAGTGACCCTTTTGTGTGCTTGGAAAAAGTGTGTGGATATGTGCAGAATAACAACATGTTTCGCTCAAAGCCAGAGCAGTTCACGTATGCAAGCAGAGCTTTTGTTTCTGTTCAGCACAGTTTTACTCTGGTGATTCATGTTATAAGAATGACCTGAGCATTAGTAGCCTAAAGGGTCTCTCTCTCTCTCACACACTCACTCATGTACACTCTCTTTTAAAACTTTACAAGGTTTAAAAAAGTTTTACAGCGTATGTAAAATTTGCATACATGTTGAACACCCATGTGTGTGTGGTCAGGTGTAGACACGCGATAAAACCATTTTCAGAGGTTTGTGGTAGCTCGGATTCTGAAACAGCTCAACGGATGTTATGTTTGAGTTTGATAAGTCTGCTGTACACGAGAAGAACAGTCTGCCCTTGACTGTGGATATAATAGCTCTTGTAAAGACTGTAAATATATGAGATTTTACATTGGGAAAAAAATGCTTGAAGCTGTTATGTCATGATGTTGGCTCTCAAATGAAAACCACTTTGGTAGTTTGGGCAACACAAATGTCACCCGTCTATCCGCTGCGAGTGTGTTAACAGATCAGACCAATTTCAGACTATTTTCAATTTCAGAATTTTGTTTTTCTCCAAATATATTTGGGATTAAACGTTTTTTTACACAAATTCTGTCGTCAGGTCTGCAGAAAAAGCCATGCAACACCTTTGCATTGTTGCATTCTGCAGGCGAAACCTTGCAGCCCACATTTTCTAAATGATTTCAGCTTGCTTTGAAGTGTCATTTGTAAAGGTCACAAGGTGTCATAAGTAGTTATGAATTGGCTCCTTCTCATTGGATAAGAGCACAAGTCTCATGAATAATTGGGCTATGAGACACTGCTGATGTCACAACCAGTAATTTTCACTCATTGGTGACTTCAAACCAAGAAGCAGAAAATCGTCCCAAAATTCCCTTTATTACTTAAACTCAAACTACGTTCCTGGTTTTAAAATGACGGTTGGTTACGTTCTTTCATCATGTGCGCTCATACGTGCACTAATGTTAACATCTACAAGAACCTTATGTTACTGTTGTCAAAATGTTACTGTTTAATGACACGTTATTGAATTTACAATGAAAAACTGATTAACGTTGTGTGTGTGTGTGTGTGTGTGTGAGTGTGTGTGTGTGTGTGTGAGAGAGAGAGCAGACTGCACAGACAGAATGAACAATGTGTCCCAGGTTTAGTACACAAATGCCTGTGTCATCAAAACAGTGTGTTCTTTCTGACCACACACACACACACACACACACACACACACACACACAAACAAACACAAACATATGACTGCCCTTGAAACTCAAACCTTTTCTTTTTCCCCCTTTAAAATATTATATATTTAAGCATTTAATATTTGGGAATAACAACCATGCACGTATATCTGTAAAATTATATCCCACAACTTTAATTTGTATTTTGTATAATAGGTTTCACAGAATTTTTGCCTTTGTTGTCTATGTTGTGCTGCCACTTTTTTGTCTTTGCCGCCCTCTGGTGGCGATCTGATGTGACGCTGTACTATTTTACAGCGTTGTTTTGTTTTCACAGCAAGTTATTTGCAAAATGAGTTCAGAGGAACAAAATGCGCTTCTGCCTCCCAAGATGGCGTCATCTGTTCCTACATCTGTTCCTACATCTGTTCCTACCTCACCAACCACAGCAACGTTTCCTCAAAGGAAAGAGAGTTCTTCCTCAATGGAGGAAAAACAGGCAAGAATACGTCTTTAAATCTTTGAATACAGTTAAAAGATGTAGGTTAAATTGTTGCCGGCACAAAAAGTTTTCAATTGTTTGCCTAACAATATGATAAAAGGTTTCAGGTTTACTCTCATTTCCTAAGAGTTTTGATGTTTAACATCATGTCTCCTCGTATATATTTAGGACAGCTGGGAGGTTGTCGATGACCTGCGAGGTCTGACAGTAAATATTCAAAAGCCCAAGAAACAGGAAGGCCTGCTGTTGAAAAAGAGGAAGTGGCCAATGAAAGGCTGGCATAAGGTCACATGACACAGAATCACTGAAACTGCTGTTTACGCTCTTAAGCTGATGTGAACTGTCTGTAATACTGGCTTCTCTTTCTGTGTCTGTTTGTTTAACAGAGATACTTCCTGCTGGAAAAGGGCATCCTGACATACGCCAAGACAGGAACTGATGTGAGTGTCAAAACACAGCCAACATGTATTACTGGGGCAAGTTGCCTTAACATAGCCGTAAGGTTAAGGAACATCTTCAGAACATTGACTCATGTTCTCCAAAAGTTAACTTAGTTTTTTTATTTAATGAAATACACATCATGTTATTCTAAAAGTTATGTTTCAATAAAAAAAATAAATGTTTAAAAAACGTTCTTATACTCAAGCAATAATGTTTATACAAAGTCTAATAAACTGGGTGTTTTCTATAAACTTTTCTATAACTTAATAAAGCACATTTTTAATGTTTTTGCTACTTATTGGAGATGTTAGAAAGTGTAAAGTGGGATGTTTTATCTTTATCTGTCAATATTTCCACTCCAAGAATTAATATTTTTGTCAAATTTGTTTACATGGATATTTTGTGCATTAAAGCTTTTATCATATATTTGCAGTGTGACCAGTCATTTGTTAATGAGGTTAAAGTGTTAATGAAGTTACCATGTGATCTGTCTCAGCTGAAGAAGGGGAGGTTACGGGGTCGCATTGATGTTGGTCTGTCTGTTATGGCCATGAAGAAGAAATCCATGTGCATCGACCTGGACACAGAAGACAGTATCTATCACCTCAAGGTGTGGTGACCAAAACAAAAAACACGCTCAGAACACAGCACAACACACTCAGTATACAGCACACTCATGTAGCTGCAATGCATTACTGTAAACATGCATGTCACCCTGCAGATGTTGTTTGCTCTCTCAGTGAATATATATATATATACACACATTTACAGGTAAAATCTCGGGATCAGTTTGAACAGTGGGTGACGCAGCTACGTCAACATCGGACGTACCGTCAGAACGAAATCGCCATGGAGCCCAATGAGCGACAGCTGCAATCAGACCACACCCCCAACAAAAGAGTAATTGCTTATTACCCAATCACAATTCAGGGGAAAAGTCACATGTTTAAACTCAACAACAGAATACACTATAAATTTTAGCGCATCATAGTATAGAACATGTTTCCAAACTGTTTCATTTTGCTGTTTCTGTCTTTAGCGTTCCTTTCCCACCAAGCAGCCTTCAACACTTTTGAAGAACAACTGGCGCCAAAACTCACAAGACATGGAAAGGTGTTGCAAAGGTACCTGATAAAAATGCTAACAAAATATATCATGTAAATAACATACAGTGAACATTACAGAAATGTGAACTTTTTTTAGGGTGAATATAAAATGGCAGGTTCTATAAGGTTTGTTTGTGTTTCTTCAATGTTCTTTTGTCAGATCTGTCAGAGTGTGAGACCTCCTTGCTGGAATTGAATCTTCTGCTTAAAAACATGGAAGTTCTTCAAAGAGCTTTCTCAGCACCTGCCATTAACTCACTGCAGGTAGTGATGCGTTCAACCGTATAGAAATATATGATACACTGAATGGGCCATATATAAGATTTACCTATAGGAATGTTTACGGTTACATGTGTGAAGGATTTTGTGTTTTTGATTGGTTGTGTGATTCAGACCGAAGGCTCCAAAAAAGAAAAACGTGGGCGCCGATGGCGATCTAAGAATTTCAGCAAGGATAATAAAAACGCAGCACAGATTCCTGAGTCCTCATCTTCTCGTCTGCATGTGTCTCATCCAAACTTGGTGTATTCTGAGCCTGTGTCTCCAGACTCGTGTTTGGAGAGTCCAGACTCGCCCACAGAAGCCTCACGACTGCAGGAGGAGTTTTGCCGGCTGGCTGCCGTCGGTCAGTACCGGAGAACCTTCTACATTTACCTCCATCATTTCCTGCGTTCTGCTCCACAAAGTCTCACAGTCAGATCTTTCTAGATCAAGGAATTTCTAGATTTGTGTTGCATTATTTATCAGACAGTGGGTGATCCAACTCTTTTTGTCTTACTAGTTCATTCCAGTCTCCGCTCCGCATATACGTCCCTGTCTAACGAGAGAGACCGGGTCAGAAACACTTTGGAGACGATCGATGAGAAGGTATTTGTGTGTCTGTGAATGTGTGAAGAACAACAGAGATGCTCATTTGTTATTGGTCGAAGTCAATGATGCCATTTATGACTCGTAACTTGTCCTCCAATCAGGAGGTTCTTGAGAGGCCACGCCCACTGCTGCACCAGGCGTCCAGTGAGAGTCGAGGATCAATCCCGGAGTCTCTGTCTGAGTTTTTTGATGCTAAGGAATACCTGCTGTCCGGAAGCTCATCTGAGAATGAGGTCAGATCATAAGAGTCATTGTTTCAAAGTCTTATAATACTATATTATAATATATTGTTTCAATGCTATAAAATTAAACATAAATAAAACTACAATTAATGGTTTTCTTATGCTACATTTAACTTTTATTACTAACAAATAAAATGTAAGTTAATATCGACTTATGTGCAGCACGGTCTCAGAACGTTACACATTCACGTTTGTTTAAAGCTTGCATGAATTTGTGTGAGACAGGTGTCGGACGATGACTCTTACGTCAGTGATGTCAGCGACAGCACGTCCGTGGACTTTTGCAGGACCGAGTCCAGCAGCGCGAGTGAGATCTTAGGTGAGGCGCCGCCAAACTCGCACCTTTATCTTTAATATGCCTCAACACACAAATCTGATAAATCTTCATTTATTTCATACGTTTGACTAGTTGTTTTTATGTCGTTCAGATAACGGGACCGAGAGCACGGTGTCGCGGCGGCAGAGGCTACCGAGCGCCCGTATAAACGAGAGCGTGAATCTCTGGAGTATCTTGCGCAGTAACATTGGTAAAGACCTGTCGAAAGTGGCCATGCCTGTCCAGCTGAATGAACCAATCAACACCCTGCAAAGACTGTGTGAGGAGATTGAGTACTGCCACCTGCTGGACACCGCCGCAAACACACAGGATCCGCACATGCGCATGGTGAGGTCACACTTATTTTTTAGTGGCTGTATGAAGTTGTTTCTTACTGGAGGCCCAACCGTGTGTAACCACAGCTCATCACGTTAATATATTCATCACTAATGTTTTAATAACGTTTGAAGACTGTCTAAATACATTTATCTTAAATGAGCACAATGCATTTATTATTTTGTTTTTTGGAAGTTTGCAAACTTTGTATTCTAAAATATTTTCCTTATAATCATTCTGTGTTATGTAACTCACAATAATTGTATAATTCTTGTATAATTTGTAATGTATATATGTCTTTATCTGTGTGTATTTATGTAGGTGTATGTAGCGGCGTTCGCTGTATCTGCATATGCAAGTTCCTTCACCAGAGCCGGAGGAAAACCGTTTAACCCTGTGCTGGGAGAAACGTACGAGTGTTTGCGACAAGACAAGGGCTTCCGGTTTATCGCTGAACAGGTAAACGCACATTATAGGGCTTTAATGAGAGCGACGGTTTAGAAGTTATTCTCACCTTTACACACTCACACAGGTCAGTCATCACCCTCCCGTATCTGCCTGCCACTGCGAGTCCAAGAATTTCACCCTCTGGCAAGGTGATTAAATCACAGTTGGTGTTCCTCCAACATCTAGTATAACATCTCATGACAATGGTGTCCGTTCTCTGCATTTTTCTGTCAGATGTCCGGTGGAAGAATAAGTTTTGGGGAAAATCCATGGAGATCGTTCCTATGGGAATCACTTATTTGGAATTGCCGGGGTATGTTGAATTGTTCCACATTCAGTCGCTTGTCATTCCATTCCACGTTTTCCATCACTCCAATGTTATTCTCTCTCTCCCTCGTTCGCCCGCTCATTCACAGCTTTGGTGATCATTATGAATGGAGTAAGGTCACTTCCTGTATTCATAACATTTTGAGTGGCCAGCGCTGGATAGAACATTATGGGGAAATGTCAATTAAACACTCAACCGTCACTGGAGACGCCAGCCACTGCAAAGTCACGTTTCTTAAGGTGGGGCATCAAGACATCCAACACTCTGAATTAAAAGACTGTCATGCATCGTTTGTGTGTTTGTCTCGCTCATTTCTTCCTCTTAGTGTAATTAAAACTTCAATTCATTCATAACTGTCCAAAAATATTCTGAAATGTTTGTCATGTTCAGTCGAGATCTGGAGGGTTGAATGCTAATGAGGTAGAGGGTGTGGTCACCGACTCGGAGGGGCGTGTCATTCATTCTCTGTTCGGCAAATGGAATGACGCTTTGTACCTGGGGAAACCGCCCACGGCAACCTGCATCTGGAGAGCGAGTGAGTTGCAGACCGGACTAAAATCTAACAATACACAGATTGCTAATATGTTTATCTCAGACTGTATTGTACAAATATTCTTAAGAAGAGCTAGTACAACTGCTGTAAGGTGTGTGTTGCTGCTGTTGTGTTTGTGTGCGTTTAGATGCCATGCCTGAAGACAACGAACAGTACTATGGCTTCACCCAGTTTGCAATAGAGTTAAATGAGCTAGAAGACAGTTTGAAGCCTCTCTTACCCTCAACAGACACTCGCTTTAGGCCGGACCAAAGGTAACTGCATGTTTACAGACAATTGAAGCATGAAACATTGCTAACAGCTCTTGGGTACGTAACATCTCTCCATGCTTTAGACTGCTGGAAGAAGGTGATGTTGCTGGAGCAGAAGAGCAGAAAGAAAGAATAGAAGTTCTCCAGAGAGAGAGGAGACGAGTTCTACAGGAGAACAACGCCACACACACTCCCCGGTTCTTCAGGTGAGTGAACGATCTAAACATATCACGAGTTCATCACGAGTTTGTGTCTGTAATTTTGTTTCCCTAATTTAATCAGGCGTGCTGAGGACGACTCGTGGCTGAGCAACGGCACATATTGGGAACTTAGGAAGGACCCCGGATTCAGCAAATTAGAATTCCCTGTGCTTTGGTGATCACCAAAGTCTTTTTCCATGACTTTTCCATATTTTATTCCATTGGTCATCCATACTGAAGCCTTGGTTCATGCTGTCGTCTTTCAATGTTTGTATTTTCTGTGTTTGTGTTTATCTTTGTTAATCAGACACGTTTATAATAGAGTATGGGAAGTATCGCCATAGAAACCTATTTATGCCTTATTTGGCACGCTGCATTGCTGCTGTTTACATGCGAATGCATTGACCAATGACTATTTTAAGTGCCTGGTTATATTTGATTCAATTACGTTCAATAAGCACATTAAGAAAACTTAAATTAAGCGATCAAGTGGGTAAGTCAATATCAATGCTGGCTTTAAATGCAAGGGTGTAAACAATGAGATGGAACCACTGTTATTCTAGTTACTGTCAGAATACTGTATTACAGTAATGAGAGTTAGCATCCAGAATTATGTAAATGTGTTACGGTAATGAGAATTTTAGGGTCATGTTTAATTGTCTGAAATTACAATGCAAAATGTCTTAAAATACTACAAATGGGCATCATTTTCTTTAAACAAAATATAGTTTATTTTTTGTTGTGATGTGGTTGTTTCTTTAGATTTGAGTCTATCGAAAATTCAGAGGCACACCAAGAACGTCAGTTGTATGTCAGGGAATGTCTTAGACACAGAATATATCTGTACATTTTCTTGCACATGATGTAATAGTTTATGCAATCCTTCTTTAAACTGATAAAGTTACAAAATCTAACATTCTTCGAAACATGTTAAAAATACTATTTAGATAAATGAGTTTGTGTTGTACCTGTCTGGCCTTATTTTGCATCTATATTGAGTGTGATGGCCTCTATGTGTGTTTGTGATATGCCTGTTACACTTGATAACTGCTTTCTCAACAGCTGTCCTGTTTTCTGTGAGTTTTGCGGGTGTATTAGATGTCATAAACAACCTTTTCATTTGTCCATGACACACTTACAGACTCTCAGATCAGGGGCTGTTGCTTTCACAGGTCTAGGAAAGATTTGCTTGAGTGTATGATGTCTGACCACATGTTTGGTTTGAGCAATAAATGTTATGAGCACAACTCAATGCAACTTTCCTCGTTTTCATTAAAGATGCTTTTAAAAATTCACGTATTGCATCATTCATAAACTAATGGCGGATTTTGAATTATTTACCTAAAAGCATTAAACAAAGATGCACTTTTTGTCTCTCTGTTTGAAATGTAAAATTGCAGGTTACATACGTACTTATTAAGTTGAATTAAATAAAGCCAAACAGACATTATCTCTAAAATTCGACCCACCTAAAATGATCATTCCCACATAAAATGACCCACATAAAAATCATTATTAGAAACTCACTGTTGTGATTCAGGGTGTGGTAATGGAAATGTTTCTGAACACTGATCTGTTATGTATGGGAAGATCCATTACAACACTGAGGATTTTCATTCAAGCCATTTGTAACGAAGGTCTATTTTACATCACAAGTTACATGGTGTTTTCCTGAGCAGATGAAATGACTTTTACACCCACATTCATTGATTCTGATATGACTGTTTGAAAAATACATGCATGTGACTTGTTACTGACTACTGGGTTTTCTGCCGAAGTATGAAGACTAATGTTTAGTTTGTGTTGTACATAAATGTAAACTTTCTGTAAAATGGAAACGTAAACTTTGTAGTTTAGTGTGTGTGTTGTACATAAGTGTGAATTATTTAGTTCATTGTGTGTTGTACGGAAATGTGAACTCTGTAGTTTAGTGTGTGTGTGTGTTTTACGTCCGTGTAAATTATTCAGTTCATCGTGTGTCTTGTTGAAAGTGTAAACTGTGTGTGTGTGTTGATCAGTGTAAATTTTTGTGTGTGTTTAATACAGAAGTGAGAATAGTTTCATGACTCTGTTAGTAAAAGCGTGCGGTTCAAAGAGCCATAACTTCCTTCACCAATGTCAGTGCAAGTGAACGGTTGTAAAACCGCCATCAAATGATCATTTTCTATTTTAGTCTCGCAAAACATAATTCATTGACCTCGAATACTTAATAATTCTCATTACAAAGGCATGCATTACAAATATTTGTTATATACACACATATGTGCTCATGATGTTGACTTGTGTAACCAAATGATGTAACCAGGGAAAAACCAAGGAAAAAATGTGTAAACGCATACCTCAAACATAAGACTCCCTAGCTAACAATCAGACTGTAGGAACATTTCCCCAATGTTTCCATTGAGTATCTGAAACATTAAAACTGCTGTTTGAATGTTCTGGGAACGTTCAAAACATCCAGTTTCTAGATGTTGCAATAACGTTACTCAACTTGTGTTGAATCTCTGTAATGTTTATAAGGCGTTCCGCTAACTACTTAAGAATAACGTTTTGATATGTGTTGTATAAAACGTTCCACTAACATTACTAGAACGTTTTGACAGCTTTCAGAGAACGTTACGCATTGCACTATAATTGACATTTTTTGTGCAATTCACTGAAAGGACAAGTCCGTTCTTGTCCTAACATTATTTAATACTCACGTTCATATGATTCACATTAAGGGTCCGAACCACACACACGGCACCGAACCCTGAGCCAGTCTGTGGGCGTGGGGATTTTTCAAGCATCGGGGCGGTAGTTAAATGTTTGGGAACATCTCGCATCGTTGCATTTGAACACGTTGTGCTCCTCGACAGAGCCGTTCATTTGTCAACTACAGGACCGTGTAAATAAAAGCTTTAACTCACCACACGTCGCATCTGCTCAGTTTGTTGCGGGTCTGCAGGTGCGCGCGCCGTTTCTCCATCACAGGTGAGCAGGTTATAATCTAACAACCTTCGTCTATTATCACACCTGATCACGTGATTTCACGCTTTTATTAATTTATTAATTAAGATATATTAATAATATTAATAATAATTTTAACAGGATCTGTGTTAGAGCTAGTTGGCGGTATAAGACCGAGGCAATGCAAACTCTCTGTAACCTTTGTTGAGCTGTACAGACAGTCATATTTTGTACCGACTGGTTTATTACATTGGGTCTTAACTTAAAATGTTGAAGCACTGAAAAATAAAAAATATT
>JBAJNP010009151.1:0-18705 GCA_036877545.1 Yasuhikotakia modesta
ACACACACACACAAACACACTAATCTTCAGCATTCTCATGCACCACTTAGAGGTCAAGACGACTAACTTTAATGTGAGGAGAAACATGAACGCTTCAAAGAAATATGTGTGTCATTCTTAAGCATTAACATTAATTTTATTCTTGTCACAATAACTGTAATGAGCTTAAATGCCTGTAGTTTACATATGCAGCTTAAAATAAACGTATTAAAAACACAATTGTCATGTTTTAATAATGTATTTTTGGGATCTATAGGTACATCTATAGTATGCCAAATAATGTGTGTGAAAATGTGTGTGTTTGCATGATGAGTAACAACAATAGCAACTTGGGTTAGTATGCCACCATGAACCTGTCAGAACACCCTAGCAACGCCCTGGCAACCCCCTACTAGCGTCACAGTGCTAAGTTATGCACAGAAAACGTTATGCACACTTCACAGAGACTTCACATCTGTCACACGTCACAGGTGTCAGTCAGTCAATACACAACACTCATTATTTCACCTCTGAGAAGAGAAAGCAGAGAACAGAGAGAACGAGAAGAACAGAGAGTTTGAGCAAAGGCCTCCAAAACCATGAATTTACATCAGTTCTCCTGTTAACGTGAAGGACTGAAGAAACATCATTAGCTTAACGGTCAGAAACGTCTGCTTGCTGCCACAGTCTGCAGAGAGACTCACACTACAAATCTCTGCCTCATTCATGGCTGTTATGTCCCACACAAGAGCTGGATGTTTGGATGTAATGCAGGCAGGTGAGGGTTCAGTGTTACTGCCTCAGGGAACAATGATTTATGGATCATCAACTGAAACCAACAGCCTTTCAGTTAACAAACCAGCAGCTTTATCTCATGTAAACATGAACCTGCATTCGCCATGTGAACCCAGTTACTGTCATGTGAGATCATACTGATGTATCGCTATGGTTACACTTTCCCAAATCTATTGCTGTGATGGTTGTAACTGTTGCTATGGTAACATAAAATTATTGCAGTAACTATATTTAATATAAGAAAACAAGATTAGTTTTTCCATTGATTAACAAATTTAATATTACATTCTGTACATCTGTACGCAGGGTCACAGCTAAGCAATTTGCCCCCCGACTACAGTATATAATGTGCTGAGCCCCTTAAATAAATACTGCTGAATTTATGTTATGGAATATTACTGCACATGTTATATTCCTACAATCATCAATTCTGTTACTATTTTTCTGTTTCATTTCTGGCCTGGAAACTCACCTCGATTGAAGATATTAAAGTATAACATGATAGAAATGATCTAAATGTAGTCATTTAGTCCAGTTATATGTATGTGTGTGAGAAAATCAGCAGTCAAGCAGGTTTAATGTGTGTCATTATATTCCAAACGCTGAGGGCAAAAACATCTTCACTAAAAGATGACCCACATTTAGACACATAATACTTTTAGAAAAGCTGCTATCACTGTGTGTGTGTGTGTGTGTGTGTGTGTGTGTGTGTGTGTGTGTGTGTGTGTGTGTGTGCGTGCTGTGGTGTTTTTAGCTCAATGTCACCGACAGAAAGCTCAGAAACAGGACGTGCAGATTTATTGAACGACAGAGTGGAGGAAGACATGATAACAGCTAATGCTATCTCACCAAAAACCTGAGACAGAATGAAATGATGAAAGGATTGATGATGACGGGCGTGAAGACAATCATGAGATAGAAAGATAGAACATAAACTCCAAAACTTACAATTACATTTTTAACATTTTGCTAAATGGTTATTAGTTCTGTGGTCAACATCAACAGCAACAATTCTTTAACAAATGATTAAATTCAGCATATATACACACATAACCAGCTGTGTGTTAAAAGGATTCATTCAGATGTAGAATCAACAAAAACATTTTCTGCAAATATTTACAAGGGCAAAGACAACAAAAGCTCTAAACAACCTTGAGCTGCTGTAATATACATCACACACACACACACACAAACACACACACACACACACACACACACACACAGCTCCTCCTACCGATCTTCTGTATGATAACAGAGAGTCGTCTGATGAACTCCATCACGTCCATCTTCACCCACAGAATCATGATGAGAGGCAGCGGCGGTGGACAAACCTGCACTGCTGCTCACAGACGGAGAGAGACAGGAAATCGTGCCACAGTTTAAAGCACTGCTCCTGCAAGTGAGAGAGGGATGATGCAGGAGAGAGAGAGAGAGAGAGAGACTCAGCAGAGCAACAGAGATGAGACAGCAACACACTGACACATAAATGAACTGGGCTAAGGACTAAATACACTGAGCCTGCAGCAGTGTGTGTGTGTGTGTGTGTGATGTCCATTCAGATCTGCTCTCTACAAACACACAACACACACTGAGCTGAAGCCACTGCATTGCACTGCAGGTCTGATGTTAGATCATCAGGGTTCTTTTACACACATTGTGAAGGTCAGGAAAGGGCATTTGAGTCTCTCTGATTCTTGCGTGTTGTACTAACATTAAATGAGCCACGATTCTCTTCTTTGATGCTAAAACATGTTAATATAAAAGTAAAGAAGTGACACCGCAGATACAGAGCAGAATATTTTACTGTATGTTATGCATTATTACCTGTTTCCTCCCAGGGCAAAATCCAGACACACATTATTACGTTATTAACACACGAGCGACGCCTTGTGGACAAGAAGAAGAATTACAAGATACTGCTAAACACGACACTGTAAAATACACTAAAAATACATTCAGTTTAAAACTAACACAGTAAAATGTACAAGCACACAGATGTTCATTTTAATTTAGGCTTTTTCACCAACTCTCTTCCATCACTGATGTTTAAGTGAATTTGGAAACAGATTTTCCATTGAGACACTCAGAATAAAATCAAAATAAAACAAACAGCACAGATCTCATTATTCATATAAAAACATTTGTTTATTCAAGAAAATAATGGCAGGATGTTGGCTTTGAATTGTATGGCTATAGCAAAGAGTTTTAAATACTTGATGGACAATCATTTCAAATGCATACATTCCCTCACCCTGCGACACGACATGAAAACAGTCACAAAATCTCATTACCTGCTTCAATTAAGGTACAAATCTGTTAATTCATCAGTCAAACTTTACTTTTTTAGCTCAGGTGTTCACCAGAGGAAAGATAGATCTTCCAATCCATACACCTGATGAACACATTTAAGATAAAGGATAAACACAACTACAGTAAACTATAACCTTGCCAATAAAGTTGCTGCAGTTGTAGAATAGTAACTTTGTCCTCACAGTCCAACAGAGGCCTGATCGGGTCACACAGCATTGTGGGTAATTGATTGTACATGACAAGAGAAATGAGGCGAGTTACAGATCAGTAGAGGTCATGTAGTTAATTCAAGTGCATGTTCTTATATAATAATTCCATTTATATCAATAAAGAACTGGTTGACACTTAAGGTTTCTCTCTTTTCACAAAGGTCACAGCCTGTATAATTACAAACACAACACAAAAGGGCTACAAAGGCATGAAAATAGACTCAGGACCAGCCTCAATATGTTAAAAGCCAATCCGATCCAGTATAAGGCTTATCACAAAACTAATTTAAAATAAGCGTTGAGGAAAAAATTATTTGGAGTCTTTTGAAACAGACCTTCAAAGTGAAAAAAGCCACTAGGAGACAATAGTCAGAAAAAAACTGAAAGTTTCAAACAGATTATTAAATATTAACAAATTATTATAAAGAAAAGTATAGACACATTTGCTACACAACTGAAAATAACTCACAAGAGATCTGTGCCTTTGTCCAACTCAACATCATACAGAGTTTGTGTGACTGAAATCATCTGGCCGTGACTTCATAAGAAAATGTTCCAGAAGATTTAGTGCATCTGTTATTAAAGTCTCTCACACGGTAACAACAACATGAAGGTTCTTCAGAGATGTGTCAGGGTCCGATGTTGGAGCTTCTACGGCCCCTGGTGGCCCCCAGCGAGGGTCTCAGCCGAGGATCTCGGGCTTTATAATGTTCGTTGAAGTCCAGACGGAAACTGAGAAACTGAAGACTTTCGTCAGAGCTGCTCATCAACAGCCGCAGAAACTCCTGCACAATTCCCTAAAAAACACGAGACGTAAGGTGTCGGCATGTTCTCACACATTTATTAAGTTATATTGGGTTTATTTATTGGATGAAAGAAACGGAGGGTGTTTGCGGGTGTCTGTACCTGGTAGAAGTGTGTAAGTAACCGCAGCTGAGAGCAGGTTTTAGGTATTGTGTCTTTATACTCCTGCACACGTCTGCTCTCGTTCGCTTCCTGCTCTGCTGTTACACCCCAGTCGCCCTGAAACATACAAACACCAGATATGTAAACAAACACAAGAGACATAAACAAACACCAGAGACATAAACAAACAAACAAACACACACAGAGCAATAAACAAACAAACACAGAGACATAAACAAACACTGGCAGTCTCTCAGTCTGCTTTCACAGCAGTTTAGTGACACAATCAATGGCAATAAATAGAAAACTAACACCGCTCTGATAAAAGCTGCATTCACATACAGGCAGTTAATGGCCGCCGTCCAGCAGACATCAAATAAAACATAATCTCTGTTTGAAGATCAACAGACAGGTTTATAATGAAAATCCTGGACATTAGCGTGTGGTTCTGCTACGCATGACACTTGACCGGTCAGTCCATAAATAAGTTAATATATAATATATAGTACAGTAATATACAGTAACACACAGAGATTTTGGATATGTTCACAGTGTCTTTTGAAAAGCATTATTTTCTGTCTCTCTGTACGTACCGTCATCTCTCTCTCTCTCTTCCTGTCCTCATACTGAACCCGCAGCTGAAGTTCCTCCAGAGCGGAGCGGTACAGCGCGTCCTGAGCGCTCTGGAACTCAATGATCTGATCGAACACGGCTCGCAACTGATTCAACAGAGCCTGCATGTGCACACACACACATTAACACACTACACAAACACACACGTGTCATGAGAATCATCCCATCAGACGAGTGTGGTACCCGGTTGCTGATGTCCAGCAGGCAGCGGGAGATGATGGTGTCCAGAAAAACCTCATGAGCTGCTATGATGTGATCCAGATCCTGAGCCTGTAAAACCTTCTTCCAGAGCTCGTCCCACGAGCACTCCAGCACCTACACACACCAAACCACACCAATGTGAAACCACACCCACACACTTAGCAATACAGATACCTTCCACAGGTCCAGTTTTAAAGAGCTGAACACACACCTCAAACGTGATGTAATACTGCATCTGGTGGATGAAATGGAGCATCTCAGAGGCCAGAACGTGACACTGGTGCAGAACACCTGACAGCTCTACAGCAACACACAGACACGGTACGTTTATTACAAACGCCATCATATGCTCTGCTGGCTGCGGGCGGTACTGCACTCACCCGGCATGCTCTTCAGCAGCTTAGCGTTACACATCTGACCCTTCCAGATGTCAGTGAGGATGTACTCCATTCTCTTTGCCCTCCACAGGAAGTTAAAGACCCGCAGGTAGTGACTCATACACTCACGGGTGAACACCTGACACACACACACACACAGTTATTAAACCTACAATGTTATCAAAAGACATAGAAAGAGTTTGTGTTCAGTTACTGTAGCAATGGGTCCTTCCACATGATAGTCCAGACTGAAGACGTCCCAACCTGTGTCCCCAGGAGACACCTGAACAGAACAAGACAACACACTCAGACATCAGGTTTTTACAAATTCAGAAACTACTGTTTTTCCCTTTCATTTGACTTTCCATTAAAACTGCATAGTCTAACTCAAATCTCTCCAGCAGTACCTCCAGCAGCCGGACATCAAGTCTTTTCAGAATCTCAGGGCTGTCAAACTGGGCGTTGGTAGCCCGGACAGCGGTCTCTAGGATACCGGTCAGGTTGTGTTGGTAAAGGGTGGTGGCCGGTCTCACCAACTCTGGCCTGAGATGCAGAGACATTCGGAGAGGGAGAAAAAGTGAGAAATTTAAAGAGAGAAGATGCCAGAAAATAATATTCGTATCAAAGGTGAAACATCTGTTGGAACTTTAAAAGGCAGAGATGTGCATCTTTGTAAAGGTGGTTTGTTTGGCACAGACTCACTTGAGGAGGTCCATGAGGTGTCGGATGAAGTCTCCCTGACCCAGCAGCAGGTACCTTCTCATGGCCTGAAGATGCTCCAGCAGCTGGTAGTTCTTATTCAACACGTCCAGAAGATACTTGCTGGTCTCAAAGTAAGCGGCATCTATCTTACTCTGAAAGGCCCCTTGAAGATCTGTGAACAACTCTGTCGCTAAAACACAAAGAGAGAGCAGACAGAAGGTGTTCAAATGAGCTTTATGGAAAACTGGCACTTATACCGAGCAAACCAAAATAAATGACTTTTTTACTTTATCGTTCTTTAGATACAGAAGCTTTGAAAGAAAAATAAGAGAAGAAACATAGGAAAACATCTGGAAAACTTCTGGAAAGACAGAGATGCATGCTGGATGCTAAAAGCATTGATCAGCTGTACTAGCAAAGGCACTAAATACAGCCAAACATCAATACCGTCGACACCAGAGATGGGTGGCACTTTCCTGCACAACACATCCATCTCTGTCTCTGCTTCCAGCAGTTACGCCCACAAACATCACATTAGGCAGCATAAACGGCTATTCTAAGCAGCTGCATTAGGGTTAATTTACCGTCTTTGGGCGAGTTGGTAGATTTGGAGGCAGGTATGATTTTTCCCGGCGACGTCCTGTCGTGACACACCTGATGCAGGAAGTTGATGGATTTGCCGATGAGAAGCACCTAAAATCAGAAAACAAAAAGAACACATTTACAAAAATAAAGTACACAAAACTGCCCTTTGTTTGTGTTGTTCATTGTGTGGAACCTTTCTGGCTTGGTCCATGGTGATGAAGGACGGAATCATACTCTTCCTCAGAGAGTATTTATCGTGCCACAGTCTGTCTGTCTTCACTGTTGGATCGGAGGCTACAAAAAACTGAACACACACATTTTTGTTAGTCAGAGGGAACAAATTTGCATGTAATCATAATTTCCTTATATACATTTATACACAACTGGGTGTACGTCTTTGCCGACCTCATGATACGTATCCTCCAGCTCTCCGTCATATATCCAGCGATACAGGAAGTTAAGGATGGGGTGAGACACCAGGCCCAGAATGTGCTGGATCAACGCCCTCATGTGAGGGTCACCCGTCTTACCGTACGCGTGTACCGCTGAGGCTAGCTCTCCTCCCTTACGCCCTGAGAAAGAGGAACCGTGTGAGAAATCTAAAAAGAACAACTTTTTCAGGAAACATGAATCAGAACTAAGTCGAACCTGGAATCTACTGCCACTGAATCAAAACAAAATTGTCTGTTACTAAGGGCAACAAGATTAAGTTAACTTCTGCTACAAATTCACATTTTGGATCACATTCACCATCAGTCTCGTCTTGTCTCTAACCTTGGCAGTAGTCCACGAGGGCCGCCAATGTTTTCAGCCGAACCTTGGGGTCGTAGGTCCAAACCAGCAGCCTCCTCAGAGTCAGACTGCTGTCCACAGCCTCATTTACACTCTGATCATCCTCCAGCTGCAGCTAAACACACACACACCTATGAAAGTGAATCACTCAATAGGAAACGTCACACATTTTCACCTGAGGTGCTCACCTGTGCGTGCAGCACAGACAGCAGTCTGTAATACTCCCTCAGCTCTTGATGTAAAGCAGCACAAAAGCTCTAGGAATTCAAAAACACATTTACATATTTATTAGGTGTAGGATTAGGGTTGAATGTTGATGTTTAGTTAATGGTCCAAAGGCTAGTATTTACATTGATGGTGTTGATAGTCAGTTACTGTATTTTACTGTTGTTCCTCACCTGTCCAACTAGCCCAAAGGCTCGATCCAGACTGTGGGAGTCGGTGTACTTCCTGATTTTGTTGTGAAGCCAGCCGAGTTCAGCCAGTCTGCTGCTCGTGTCTCTCAGAGATTTACACAGCGGAACCTGTAAAACAAAACATCAAATTTGTCATGATATACACAACACGGTGTACAACAGTCAAAACTACAATAACTACTGCATGCCGCTAACAACACCAGGGACATGCGTTCAATCTAAATTTCAAGTTAAGACAACTGAGTCCTAATTAGTAATAAATGCAAGCCGGAGAGAAAGAACGAAAGACAGGTACAGGTGATGAAACTTCACCTTCAGATCAATTCTGTAGCTGTTTTCTGGGTTAAACATCTTGATAAATTTTCCATCAATCCCCTGGAACACATACAGAAGATCTTTCACCAGATCAGCTTCACCCATCTCAGCTGCCCACGGGAGAGAAAGAGAACGCGAGAACATCAGTGAAAGAGATGTAAAGGTCACACTCGTTTATCTGCTGTGACAGAGACTCTCAGAGCGCTGATGCTGCATTCATTCAGCCTCAGTCCCATCAGAATCAGACCAAAATCTCATCTAACCGGCATCTTAACATCTGTTGTGTGAAGCAGAGAGAAACGTTTCGCAGAGAGAAGCAAACGTACCATCTCCATCTCGTCTAGGCCTGTGTGGGGGTCTGGGAGTCGGGCTGGCAGAGGGTCCACCGGGGGGGCGGGGGTCTGTAGCTGTTCCGGAGGGGGAATTTGAGACCGGGAGTGTCCAGGCCAGGCGAGACCCTCTCACAGACTCACCAACAGCCTGTGGAGCCACTCTAAAACACAACCAAACAAAAGGTGTTCATTAAAAACATATGAATGTTTTAATGGTGCGTAAGGTTCAACAGATGTACTGTGAAATCCACCAATCAGTGCTACATGTGCAAGAAAGACTAATTAAACCTTAACCTGGTCCAAACGCTGTTACTCACCCAGTAAGCAGAGATGGAGGTGTCGGGCCCGGCCCGTTGATTGAGAACACACCCATACTGCTGATCCCACTGGTGGCCATGCTGGAATTATGGGCGGCCGCAGAGCGCTCTGGGTAACTGAGAGGGAGGCTCTGGGGACGGGCGTAGTAGAACGGGGTAGAGTGGACATCACGGGGCAGAGCCTGGCTGAACAGAGCCCCATAACCAGACACCTGCAGGGTGGAGCGAGGATTTGTAAACTGAGGAAAATTTGTCTGTTGACATCATTAAAAATGGTTGATGATGGTTATTTTTATCTGGTGAATATCTGAAGAAATATTCTGTACAGGCACACGGCTGGATGGCCTCCTTGGGTCCTCACAGAGGCTGAGCAGGAGATACAAGACTGACCATCTGTGTTTCAACACAGCCTGTTCACCAGAACATGAGAAAAATCAAGTTAGCATCATTTAGCCTCCCATATTATCTACACTAGTTATAATGTGTTAATAAGCAGTTTATTGGTTGATTAGTGATTAATTAGCTGGACACTGACCTGAGTCTGAAGCTTCCTGTGCAGCTCAGAGAACAGAGCAGCATCTGCCTCTCGTCTCTGTTTCAACACTTAAACAAATAAACAAACAAACATGCAGATACATAGAAGAATATAATAAATCAGTCACTGTTTTACAATATGATACATTCTTCATCACTAATTAATTTACTAGGTACCATAAAAAACATATTTGTTAAGGTTAATAAATGCAGTGAAATATAAATGTTATTTAATTGCATTAACTGAACTGAACTGACTTACGTTCTTTTTTAATTTTCTCTGACACCAGAAACTCGTCCCGTTCAATGGTGGGGGCATAATTACTCCCAATGACCCGCACAGCGTACTGGAACTGAAGGGCCACATCGGCTGAACACAATGACAGAAGATTCACACTAAAGCAGTGACCCAACATGATGATAACACAGATAACACACAAACACTCAGTGCATTTATACCAGCATCTGATGCATGTAAACAGTGTTGATGGAGAGACTGTGTATGTCTGACAGGTCTGGCTGTTTCTCTTCACTGCATTAGTTTAACTCAACTGGTATTATTGTATATTAATTATAATCACAGAGGGCTTGTCTTTGTTATTTATCACATGAGTGATGCAGTCTGTCCACAGCATCTCTGTGCACATCACATCACACACAATCACAACCATGTGCATCACTATACAAAACAATCACATCCTTCCGGCTGTCTGTCAGTGATCACGCATGTGATAAATACGTGACGTGATGCGTTTATTACCTTCGCTCTTGCCCGTTATCTTACAGCACAGGCTCTGCAGAAGCACGTTGGGTGATTTTTGATCCAGCCCCGCCATGATTGATCACAAACGGCGTCGGAGGTGCCGTTTTACCCGCTGTCGCTTTTTCTCCGGTGGGTCATTTTAACGGGACCCGCCGAAAAAGCGCCGCGGCCGGACGGTAAACGCGGAACACAGACGCGGTGCGCAGCGGAAACGCGCCCGACTGAACACCGCGTCCCCGGAAACGTTCCCATCCACGTCTGTGACGCTTTACTGCGTTGCTGATTTATAATAATAATAATAATACAATTGTATTAAATGTAACTTTTAAATGACATTCATAGACATTTAAAATCCAACAGAAACGTAGGATGTATTTAGCATAAGTTACTGTTTTTATAAACACAAATGTTATTCAGAATAAGCTATTACAATCTGTCACCTTTTTCATAATGAGAGATGTTTTAATACATTTCTTTTTAATGCTTGAATTTAAACAGAAAATATCTATAAATAAATAATATACAACATAAATATAGATAATGATGTTTAGCACCGTAATGTTTGCTTACAAAGTGCTCGCGTTATTCTAGGTATTTGTTATTATTATTAAATTGTTGTTATTATTTAACACTATTAACAATCACGACAACTAAATAAAAAAGTATCAATGATAATGAATTAAACATTACAACTATTATTTTACTATTCCGTATAAATTAGTATTATATTTAAGTATTAATGTTACTATTATTAGCAATAGCAGTATTGTTGTTGAACTAAACTCTTATTGTTTGCGATATAATACTTTGGTTTCTATTTAAATATCACTTTTATTATTTTATTTCCTATATTAATAGTTATCAGGTTCTGGTTTAATATGGCCAAAGTGCTGTTTACCGGTTGATTGATTGACAGTAACTGGTCTGGCAGTAACTGGTTTGATAGCAACTGGTTTGACTGGGGGGGTCGGGTGTGACTCGTCGAGTGCGCATGCGCCGGTGACGTCACAGGCGCGAAGGGACGGGGGTGTCTGGAGATCCTTACTACGGACTCACCAGAACCACCAGAACCACCAGAAGCGACGCTGGGCAAGGATCGGTACCGGATAAGCGAGAGCTTTGCTTCCCTCCATCACGGCGACACCGAAGCGTGTCACGACGGCGTTTGGACTCCATGCAGAAGCGTTTACGTTATAACGGGGGTCGTTAACCGGCCGTGTGGGGCAGTTAGTTGTCAAGCCTTAAAGAAACCCAGTCATGGATCTGAGAGGTGATGGGACGACCCCATCCCACAGGATCTGAGGAGAACCGGAACCTCGGCAGGATGGACCTCAGCACCGTTCGGAAGATCATCACCAGATACGTGAGTTGAAGATCCACGCCGGACCACCAACTTGTTGGTCTGACTTGCTGTGTTTGGTCTTGAACATCTTGTTTAATGTGTAATAATACAGATGTTGAGTTTAAACTAGTCATTTAGTACAAATGTCCTGTTTATTTCATATATATGTTGTGCATTGAACGCAGTATAACAATCAGGGTTACAGTAAAACAAACGGGTTTGAATTCAGATGAATGAAGTTTCACTTCGCATCCACAGTGAAGAGACTAATGTTATTTTTTTTTAATGACATTAACTAAAACTTTTATCATATGGTCCCGAAACACTGAAGTCTCTTAAGACACACAGATGAAATGTCAAAACTGCAGCTGGGCTTAAGCGGGAGGACGCATTGCGCATGCGCGGCTGTAGGTACTTCAAGACATTCACAGTCAATCATTTTGCCAGAAACTGTAAAAGTTGTTGCATAATGATAGATAGTTCAGTTACTGTACGACAGGTCACTGTAAGTCATCCTCACACAGATTAATCTCTGTACAGGCGAGACTTCATGCTTAACCAAGCAGCTGGGTGTTTAGAAAAGAGATTTGGCCAGTAATTGAATGCAGTGATGTGAGAATGTTAAGGACAGTTTAAGGACAGCAGTGTGCCGATGTGTCGCTTCAGATTAAACTGTCAAAGACAAGGGTGTATGTTTTGTTGTTTAATATAATCTGACTTTTTCTTATTATGTATAGATGCAAATACAGAACGGTGAGAAAGGCATAATATAGACAGACGCATACAAAAATAATAAATACAAACATGTAACAGGGAAACGCACAAAGATGGACAAGTTGTGCAACCGGTTTTGAGTAAAGCTCTTATATCCAAAACAATTTATTTTGAGGTAAGTTTAAACATTCAGGAAGAGTTAAGAAATTTTGCCTGGAATCAAGCGTTTATGTTGATCTTTTTGTAACCGATCGTTTACAGAGATCTGTCATGAAATCAGACC
The DNA here is from genome assembly GCA_036877545.1 of Yasuhikotakia modesta. Classification (NCBI taxonomy): domain Eukaryota; kingdom Metazoa; phylum Chordata; class Actinopteri; order Cypriniformes; family Botiidae; genus Yasuhikotakia; species Yasuhikotakia modesta. The sequence continues at coordinate 12,506 of JBAJNP010009151.1, forward strand.
GAGTGTGTTTGTCACATGACTGTGTGTGATTGCCCCCTCACTGCTCTTTAATGTAATGGTTGGTAATGCAGGTTGGCAGAGTGAGAGAGGAGGATGAGAGCAGAGATGGAGCGAGGGATGATAACAGCATAAAAGCACAGAGAATGAGATCATAGATATCGTAGAAGATGTGAAGAAGCCACTGCCTGGTTCTGATTGGACGATACAACAAAGGGAGTGACAATAAAATTATTGGTTGTTTGGCTGTTTTGTTTTCCACCAAAAAAAAGAAAACATACAGTATTAATGAACTGTTAGTTTAAGGGCTGGAGAACCATTTTCAGTCCGTCATGTTGTTCTGCCACATTCCATTCTGGACCTGATAAGTGATCATAAACTGTCAGTGGAACCCGTAGCCCATGTGTCTCTGTTCTGAGAGGAATGATCTAATGACAGCTGCCGTAGTGAAACATGATGTAATACGCTGAGGTCTGATTTAAATTCAGCACACAAATGCACATTATGAAAGTGAAAAGTGTGTGTGTGTGTGTGTGAGAGAGAGAGAAACCGGAAAAAGTGGTGTATTTTATCCAAAAAGAAAATCTTGTCACCTTCAATAGATGTTGAAAACATCAAGCTCTTCTCTCTCAAGCTAAAAGTTTGTGATCCAGAAGAGAGTGATGCATTTAACATCACAAAAACGACAAGACTCTATCTCTCTGTCGCTCTCTGTTTCTCTTTGTGTCTTCCTGTCAAAGTGAATCTCGTGAAAGCTGTAAAGAAAGTTTCAGGCCATTGTGCAGCTCAGCAAGAAAAAGCAAAGCTGCAAAAATCTATTTTTAGGACCATTTCAGATTCTTTTGCAATAATCATAAAATTAAAACCATTCTGAAGTTATAAGGAAAATAAAATATCAGTTTAAAGTTTTAAAACTTTTGCCTCTGTCTGTAATATTAAACTGCAGGAACATGTGGAGTTATTTTCTTAACAGCAATTTTCTTGCAGCTTTAAATATTAGTTATGAGAACGTTAGTTATGTGAATGTTTTATTCACATTATAGTAAAGAAAAATTGGGGAGTATATGTGCTTATGTCCTACAAATGATGTCACAATGCAAAATTGTACTTTCTAGTCCAAGTCTAAACCAGACTCCAGCTAATAACTGTAGTGTAGAGAGATAGTCCTGAGATCACCAGAGATAATCTGAGTGAAAAATGAGTTTATAAGGAGTTTATGGGTGTAACCCCGTCAGACACACGTCAGCTGTCCTGAGAAAGCGCGGCATGCTGGGACAGGCCGAGAATGTTCCAGAGATTTTTCTTTACTGTGAGATTTGATGTCCATTCCTCAGACTGCTGAAAACCCTTTAGACCTTAACCTTACTTGCACTCTGTTTATCTGTCTATTCATTTGTTTCACTCAGAGTTTCTTCATTAAATGTGTAAGAGAACATCATAGAACAAAAGATGTTTTGAGTGTGTTTGCTCGTCTCTTTTCAGGAGCCTTTCACGCCAAAAAACCTAAAAAAGTGAGTTAAGTGACAGTCTTTGCTGAGTCAGACTGTCTTTACATCAGCGGGTCATTGAGTGTGTGTGTGTGCCCACCGATCGAAGGATGCTTTTTAAAGAGCTCAGCTGCTCAAAACCAAGTGTCCCAGGAAATATACGTCTTACTGGTTCTGTAGATGTAGGAAGAAGTAGGGATGGGAGAAACTGGTCCCAGATTAGTGTAAAAGAGAAACTTCTAACTAGCCTCCTAGAGTTGGGCTTTCCAAACTCTGGAGGACCAGTGTCGTGTCCTGCAAATTTTAGCACCAACTTATCTCACATTCCTGCCTGGAAGATACTAGTTTGTCTTGTAAGGCCCGGATTATGTTCCCAAAAGACCGGCCCGAGGTCTCAGCGGGTGTTCTGACGAATGCGCCGCCTGCGGTATTCAGGTGCCAGAAAAACAGGACATTAGATACGAGTTACATCGCAGCCAAACAAGCTAACTGTGTTTACTCAGTCAGACAACTTCCACCCCCCCCACACACTAATACACACACCTTATGTTTTTATAAAGATATAATGAGATGTTCAGGCTAGGGTGACATTTACAGTATAGGGTGGCATAATGGCAATGAACACCTTTTATTCTTCTAATAAAAGCAGAAGATTCAACAAATAATAAAAATAGTCTCTTAGCTCACTATCCATACAGAGAATGAGCTACATTTAGAAATAAATGAGTCGTTTTAGCAGATGTTGTTGTCCGAAAGGGACTAACAGAACATTTATTGCAGACAGTTTACCTGAGGTGCACTCTAGAGTTAAGGGTACGTTTCATCCACCTGATAGTGCCCTTCTAAGTGGACTTCATGGGGTACTTAAACAGTGAAATTGACATTCCACATCATAGTGGACCATGTGCTAAATCCCTATGCAGTTTACATTGTGTTCTCTGGACTAAGTATAGATCAGTATAAGACAGGAAACAGGGAAATTTAGCCATGAGTCATTGCACATCACCTTAATAATACCTAGTGTTCAATAGTGTTCATGAGACAATTATTATTGTTGTTTAATTTTAAGGTATCATTTTAATATGTACATTGTTAAGCTTACATCATTTGTTACCTACATTTAAATATAAATATACAGTCCTATGCATATTTATTTATATCTTTTAGAAATTTGACTGAATGAATGAATATTGTCAAGCAAACAGATAATCCCTGTCTAGTGTGTAGGGAACACCCTGTACCCACTCTGTGAACAGCAGACTCAGAGCCTGTTCAAGGGCATAATGGTGCGTCACATAAATCGCTTTTTATGGGGTTCAAACGTGGAGGTTTCAGTTCCAAACCCAGATGCTGAACCACTGTGCCACACCGCCCCACAAGCTCATGTTATAGATGTGCTGACAGATGTTATTGTGGAGGCTGGATGCGTTCGCCTGCTGGTTTAATAATGTATGAGATGGAAGTCATTTTATTAACATGACTGTGATGATCAGCAGGCTAATTAATGAGCACAATCTAATTAGCTGGACGCCATGCTGTCTGTTTGAGAGCTATAGCCTTTATTTTATGCAATTTTCATGTTGCTTTATTACATTCGAAATGACTCCACATCAGTTAAAAACAGTCCAAGCAGACTTTCCCAGGAGAAGCTGAGGGTCTAAAAACAGAAGGAGACTGTTGATGGTGTTTGTTTATTTTACCTTCTAGTGAATGAAGAAGCTGATGGAAGTTTCAAGGTCTCAGAACGTCTCACTTTGTGTCATTTTAGCTAAAAAATAAGCTTAGAGACCAGTTAGAGCCGCAGTCAGATCAAGTGTTGCTTAACCTTAAAACCACACAGGGTAAATCTGGTTTTACGGTTTCATTGTAATGAATTAAATCACTTTAAAAGTGTGACTCTGATGAGGGAACACGGGACGGGTTTATAAAGGGCTCAGTAAAATGATGATTGTCACTAAAACTGTAAAAATACCCTACAGACTATCAGCTTGTTAAAAATGAATACATGCTTGTTTCTGTGGATTACAAAACATGGGGCAAATACTGTACATTTATTTATTTAGTTCTGCTGTATATAAATTCTCACTTTTTAAAATGTTGTTGTATGTGAGGAGATATTTGCGGATTATTAAGACGCTCTGACTTTAGGTATTAAATATCTTGAGGGTGTATCACTGAAAGTCCTCTCAGATTTCTCTGGCTGTTGAAGGTGAATGCTGCGCTTGCATTTACCTGAAAGCATCAAAACAAGATCCTTCAATACATTAATCAGACATATGTGGACATTAATATCCCATCTTGGGGTTTTATTTTTAGTTTCATGCATCGATTAAACACTGATCTGAATAACAGCGACGTGACTGAAGTGAATCTGGCCGATTGTGTGAGTTATGTAACCTGCTGTTCAATGATTCCATTTATATTATGGGATGTTCTTTAAACGGCCTCTATTATGTTGTTAAATCCACCTCTGAATGTTAATCCAGTCATAAAATATTGTTGCCATACTGCATATAAACTAAACCAGCCAATAACTTCTCATTTAAAACTAAACAGTAATGCATTTAAACGGCTTTTCCTGTATTATTTATGGAAGGCATTTATTATAAAGAAAGCTGTTTTCTCTTAAAGTGCTGCACTAATTTTATTGTTTCGTTGTATTTCTGATTTTCTGTGTGTATTTACAGCTCCATTCACATCCATGACAGGAAAACTCTAGTAACAAATAGATTTACATTCAGTAACATGTTGGAAAACACAGACTGTTCAGACTGTGACAGTTTTCATCTGTTTAAATGAATTTCATTTAAAAATAACTTGTGTGAAGGACAGATCGTGGCGGTGATACAGGACACACAACAGATGCTTTGAATGACAGCCTTCAATTCTCATGAGAGAGTCACTCTTTTCACTTCCTGATGTGTGTCTGTCTGTCTAATGCTCTGAGTTCCACTCTTTTTCTCTGTCTTTTTCTGCAAGCATTTTCTTTTTTCCTGCTCACTGTTATTGTTGCATGTCTCCTGACTCACTTCCATCATGCGTCCTAATCCTGAAGTTTAATGCTTTTTACTTAAGATGATTCTCTAGCTGTCTGCAACTCTTAAGACTGAATAAGTTGCAAAGTGGACCACGCTTCACTCTGAACATCAGATTGTAGATCCTGCTGGTTTATTTGGTTTTGTTGGTCTGAGGTTTGTGCTAAATAGGTTTTGATTTTATAAGTCAACAGAGCATTTGGACAGAGCGTCCTTGTTTTGATAATTGCACATCTGCAAAGAAGGCAAGTCGCTTCTTGTCGTCACTTCTTTTGTTTTCCTGAGCTATGCTGAAACAGGAGAACAATTGGGTGGGAAACCGCCGCTCATGACTGAACAAAAGCACCAGCAAAGAAACTTGGGCTGGAGTCCACAAGTTAGTGGTCTCACTCAGTCATGAAAACACCGGCACTGACGGAGAAGAGATGAGTTCACATGATCTCATTTCTCTTCAGATGAAACTATGACTCATTTTATAGCTTTACTTGAGTATTACTGTATTACTTCCTGCCCTTCAGAATGCTTCTCTCACCTCATTGAGGGTCAATATTATGTCAAAATAAATTGTCTGTAAGTTTGTTTTAGGGCCGTTAAGTTGGGCTGGACCTGGGCATGTTCCTGACAGGTTTTGCAAGATTCACCTCAGCTTTGTTTTCCTTGAGTGAGAATTGTCACTGCAGTGGAGCTGAAAGACTCTTGTGTAACTTGTGTAGTGATTGATAGAGTCTGAACTCTCTCTACAAGGTTAGGCTCTCTCTAATACACTCATACACACACACACACTCATACACACACACGCGCGCACACACGGAGAAACTTCCATCTCACTTCCTGTGAGTCTCGTAGGATTTACCAGGAAGAACAAGGTGACCTCAAAGTGACGTGTTTGACATCAGCCGCCGTTCATGACATCAGTCTGACTTCAGTGTGTTTCATTTATTCTTCTAAAGATCTCCAGTATTATCTTGTAGCTCAACTGGTAGAACATGAGATGGAGTGGGTGGAGCCACCTATTAGCCAATCACTTCACAGTTAGTCACTTGCAGCAGTAGTTGACAGGTTACAAGTAACTGTGGAATGTAAGGCCACATGTTAGGTGACTCCACTGATCCAGGACCAGCTTGTTTTGCTGGTGTGAAATCAGCAGATGGTTGGAATAACACATGAACTGTTGAGCGAATGATGAATATGAAGAAATTAAGAAGTGTCTGAACCTGTTAAGATTAATATTTCACACTGTTGGGTTTAATACAACATTGTTTAACCCTCTTTGCTGCAAGTTAATGTAGTAATAAAATGGGACTTTTACACAGCACCACTCAGAACACTGTAATGTCAAAGAACAGTATAATAAAAGCACTCACAACACCATAGCAACCACATAACAATACCCTAGCAACCACTCACAGCACTCTTTTATCATGGAGATGGTTGGCTCCACTTATTTTCCTCAGATAAAGTCCTCAGAAGTCTAATATTGGATTTATAGCTTTCTGTTGCTTTATTATCCTCTCACTCTCTCTCTCCCTCCTTCTCTCTCTCTCTCTCCCTCTCTCTTGCAGTACATCCACTCTCTCTCGCTCATTGTTATGAAATGATGTTCCCTTTGTCTTTGAGGGTCAACCCAAGCATGACGAGAACCCTACGTTCTGTATCTGTTCTCTGTTTCTCTTTGTTTCTG
>JBAJNP010009152.1:0-18703 GCA_036877545.1 Yasuhikotakia modesta
TGTGGGACTACTTCAAAAAGGACTCACTGTTTAGTGCAATTTTGTCAAACAAATTTTGAATAATAAAGTTTATTAAATTGTTAAATACCCTGTCTCTATTACATATCTTTGATACAACATATCCATTATGTTTATGCATGCATTCTATACTAGTTAGACTTGGACGAAGTTTCTTTTTAACTGGTACTGTACTACAATATGCACAAAGAAAATCGGCTGATATATCAATATCAGTAATTTTCCACTCCCTGATATTGATATCGGCATTGGGCCCCCAAAAAACCCATATCGGTTGTGCTCTAATATACAAGATGAGCTTGATTACTTTAGACAGGCTGTCAATCATTAAGCCAGCCAACTTTTTCCTTAAGGGTTTATAAGTGTGTAATAATGCGTCAGATTAGCAAGCTTTAATGTAGTCATTGTTAATGTACTTGTAATTGCTATAATAATGAGACATGAAGTTCATTACAATGAGATTAAACTATGTAACAACGCCTTAAAATCTATCTTCCATCCTAAAAAAGTAGAAAAGAAACAGTCGACCCAGAAAAAAGAGCCTCTGATGAAAATCAGGAACCAGAAAACTCAAAATCAAAAGACCGGCAAGATTGTTCCCTTAAGTTATCCCTCATGACTGATCTTCACAGACTGACCCAAGAGTCTCATAAATCATCATCCAAATATTAGATACCAAGAATATGCAAATGCAACTTTCTACTTTATATTCATCAGCAAAAACAACTTTAATATCTAGTGTCTAAGGACACTATGTTCTTACTTTGCCATGCATTGCAGAAATCATCTGAGAGATGTTTTCAGAAGTTAAATTCAGATTAAATTTACAAAGTGCTGTGTAATCTAAACTTTTTGCCAATTAATGTAGTGAGGTCACCTTTTAATTCAGGGTTTCCATACATTAATATAACAAGCATAAACAATAGGGTATTTATGGCAAATTTGTTGTTAAAGAGGTGTTCACAACACAGCTACTGAGACAAAACAACCACAGGAAAGCTGTTGGACCTGACCATCCGTGACAGAGTTTATATATTCAAATACCTACCCAAACACATACCTATTGTATGAGGATACTGCATCCCTATTTTAAAGTGGGTCAGTAATCTACTGTAAACTTCTGTACATGTACAACTTCATGGTCCAACCTAATTTTTGGTCATCTCCTGAAATCCACTGCAGTGTTACTAAAGAGCAGAGGGGCCTACAGTCCTCACTTTGGTCCACTGATGTCCGGCACAAACATGAAACCTAGGGCTCTATGGTACAGTAGTAACCACTGACACGAAAACCTGCTAATAACATATATTGATCAAGTTTGAGAAAAGAGGTCTGCTTCAGTCATGGTCCCCCATAAATTTACAGACTGTTAAAGGACTAATTCAATTAGCCCCTTGCTCAAAGGACTGGTTATCAGGTTTGGCCATTTTAATGACATTTAATGGCAATTTAGAACAATAAACAACAATGAATTAAGTTGCTTGAGTGCAAAGAGAAATTCATTTTTATAAAGAAAACTCACCAATGGAAAATCTTTACACACTTTTACCATAAAAGCAAAAAAAGCATGAATTACTGGACAAGCAAGTATTTTGTGGCCTGGTCTCAATATAACTTTCTGCTAATAACATTAGCAGAAAAATATTTCAATGTGCTGGATGAGCAAGTCATGAATATTGAACTCAGCATGGCTATACAACAATTTAAATGCTCATATTCACTCATTAAAATCTTTAAACCTTCTTCTAAAGGTTTAAATCTGTTTTGGAAAGTTTAGTAGCACACTGAACTTTGTCAAACTTGACATTTAGCACTATAAGGAATTGTGAATACACAGGTTCTTTAGTAGACAGGTTTGTTGAACTTTTTGAGAATTGTTAACTAAAAAAATGTATGCTGCTTGAATCAGTATAAAGTAAAACATATAATTTCAAATCAAGAGCCTTGCGGATTTTATTTTCGGATTGATTCGGATTGATTTACATGGAGTAATTACTTTGCAATGCTCCAGTGAGTCTGGCGGCAATGCTACTACCCTATTAATAACCAGACATGTTACTAGGTTACATTTGTGCAAGTTTGTTCATATGCAAAAGGACAAATAGTTTATTCAGCATCAGCTAGATCTCACTGCTGAAAAAAAAAAATAATTCCAGGATTGGAATCAAAAGTACAAATGCAATGTGACAAATGCTTTAAGTGGAACAAAAATCTACTTTAATAATCCTAAAAAGCATTACAATATCACAATGCTGTAAATCCTATGATGTACCTACTAGATGGGTACAATCCACCCTCAGGTATGGTTGGGGGTGCTTGTGGATGTACAGGATTCTACATAGCTTTTATAAATAGGTCTGGAGAGTGCTCAATGTCCCACATGATACACATCAATCTGAGAATTCGAGTCAAGTTTCCTTTTGCTGAGCAACAAACACATTTTATGTTACATTTTAACACACACTTTTAGGTTCAAACTTTGACAAAGTTGACAAACTCTTAACATGAACTCTTGAAATTGACAAAAACTGTTTGTTTACATAAGTAAAAAAGGTTCACAAAAATCCTGCATGGAATTTTTAAGATACTTAATACACTTAAAATACAACTAATATTGTTATATTGGTGAAAATGATTACATTGTTCAATTATCATTTTTCATAGAGAGAAATCATTGTGTAAACAACAACTGCAACTCAACTTTGAACGCACAAGATCCCACCATCGATTCAGAGACCTTTTCTAACCACTCCTCCTCTAACAAGTGAATGCTTACATTGTTTTGCAGGCAAGTGTGACATTCTATTGCATTTGGGCGGAAAGTAACGATTGAACAAACATTTTATGGTACTGCAGCTTCCACAGAAAATACATATTTATATAACCACTTAGGATGTGAAGATATTTTTAACCAACAGATCATAAAATGGAATTAAAAGTAAAAATTACTTAACTACCCTGCCTTTAATTCTACCATTGTTTAATACCAACTATTGTCTTCTACTGCAGACAATAGCTGACAAGTGAGAAGTTAAATGTGCAAAAGAAGAAACGTTGATTTTAACAGCACTGGAGTATAGCTACAGTATCTGCAGTCATAGCTGTCCTCACTTCAAAAATCTGAGACAAAGAAAACCTAACCACACACACTTTTTGAATATTGAAAACAAAACCATTGAACAATGCAAAGGCTAGAAAAGGACCACTCTATCTGCAGAGAGGACCTGCATGATTAAAAACATCCAGAGCAGACTGAAGCACCTCTTGTAATTCTTTATGGTCTGGGTAAATGGAGTGGTGAACCAGGGTTATGTGGGAGAGTGCAGGCAGTGTTTACTAGTACACAACACACAACACAATGCAGGCCAAATTAATATTCTAACAGAGGCAATTAACTTCTTGAACATGACTATGGCACCTTGCTTCTGCACCCTAAAAGTGCAAAAGCAATTAACAAAAGGCATAACTGAATACAGTCCTGATAATGTTGAATTCTGAGCTCAACAGCACAGTTCTGGGGTTATACTTGGTAACAGGGGCTTTGATAAATAAAAAGTACTTTTTGAAATTAATGGGACCATGGAGAGCTTGTCTGTGTTAGTTTAATATGCAACTTCCTGGAAACCATCACCATATTAATGCAAAACATGAAGAAACTGGCTACCACCAACATCTTGAAATGCCACAATCCAAGCCATTAAAATGCGAGCACTATAATCATAACTGAAAAACAGGCCATCTTCAGTTACAACCGCTGGCTAGCCTTGGCAGTCTTCAAGCAGGTGGTGGTGGTGGGGGGGCTTCAAACACAAGGTAGAAGTCGCTGACTGAATTCAGCAGGTTTAGAGGTTTTTTTTAGTTTAGAGTACAGAGGGTGGCCCAAAACAACCTCAAAAGGCAACTCAAGAAACAATGTCAGCAAGTGTCAGTAGTTTTGTTGCTGATGTGAATGTACTGCTATGTGGCTCTTAGACTTGAACTGACCACACAGGCTTTACATTCCTCCCGTCTGCTTATGTTCCGTTTTTCAAAAACGGGTCATCATGAAGTAAGAAACATGTTGACAACTCTCTTCAACACTGCATACTGCACTTTTAAAAACAAACTTGCATGAGACCGATTAGCTGACAGTTATTTGGTTGTTGATGGGGGTCCGGCCTTCCCATATGGAGAACCCTGCAAGACCTGTTTGCCCAATACTGTGTGTTGATACAGTTCTGGAATGGCCTTGCTCTGAATAGTGTTGGGCAAATGCCTTCACTATGCGTTATTTGGAGCTCAGGGGCAATGCAATCCCATCACCTTCCTCTTGTAGAAACAGATGAGCACCCTAAACAGGAGACATCAGCTGACTGAGCTCAAACAGTGCTCAGCCACAATGCACAAGGTGAGGAAAGGTCACCATGGAAAAACATTTTCCCTCAGTTATTGCAATAAACAGCAAGTGCTTCACAAGTCTATTTAGAACTGGATGCAATACCAGGAATACCAGGATTTTTCATAGCAGCAGTAAGAGGAAATAGTTTGCTTCTTAATTTTTCCAACACAAATGTTGGCAGGTGGCTTTTCTATTATTCAGCAAAACAGAATCAGCTAATAAACATTTTGCCCTTTGATGTGTGAAGCTAAGGATGGACAAAAAAGAAAGAGGACAAACAAGATATGAATGATGGACAATAAACACAAAACACCTAAAAATAAGACAACAGTAGTTACCAACTAAAAGCACCAATGCTTATATTTTTTCCATTACAGTGACCGAAGCTCAGCTGTTTCTGTGTGTCATGACTAATCACCGTTTGCTCAATACCTTTACTTAAACAGGTCTCTCTCTTGAGGATAAATCTCTTTCTTATTAAAGAGTCTGCCAACAAAGAATCATAAACACGATAAAACTACACACAGTATTAAAAACTACTATATTTGTTTTTTGTATATTTAGCTTGCATTTTTGAATACAGTAGTTTTATTCAGTAAAGTTTTTTTTACCAAAATACTAATACTGGCTTAAAGCTTTAAAGTATTTAACCTTCAGTCAAGGTTTTCTGGAGAGATTGTAAACAGTTTGTAGTCTGGTAAGCTACAGACTCGTGCATCCAGATATCCTGCAGAATCTGAGAAGCCTGAATTGATGCTTTGGTACATAGCAATATGAGCATTGAATGTTGAATGATCCATTCCATCAAAACATCTTGGAGAAAAGGAAGGTGTTGTAAAGTGAGACTGTGTTATTGCCAAGGAGATGCATGACTAATAATCTGCCTCTTGATCCAAGAGCAGTCATGATCAGCCCTGTGAGTGTCACATTGACCCTTTGCAATAAACATGTAAGAGGACAAGCTCCATCCTGTCTTTATTTTAAATAAAGCAACTATGGTATTAACCGCAGTACATAAAAAACACATTTCAAGACAAGTCAAGAGTGTACTTGTGTACACAAATTAAGTTAATCAACTTATCAATCATGTAATTCAAATTAAGATAAAACATGCACTCTAAAGAATGTAACATTTAACACTTTGATTTGTGTGTGCTGAAGGGCTGTAGTGTGTGAAATTATTAGCACATGCATTATAAACTAAGAGTGTACGACTGCTTTGAGCCATGCCCAAGTGTGACTATCCACCCTCCCAACTCCTCTGCACTTAAACGGGTACATTCTGCAAGGTTCCGCACAGGAAACCTTAAACATGCAACTTTAAAAAAAAAAAAAAACACTAATGCAATGCCTAATTGATTTATTATTTATGCAGTATAGAGATTTTCACTTGATTGTACAGCACATAAGATTATTATAGAGACAATACAGAAGGTATCTGTTGTTGTAATGAGTAGATGTTAGGACAAGTAGCAAACAGCTCTTGTTGGTGACAAGCAGTGGCACAGCATTGATGGGTAGGACCGCATCACTTTACTGAAATAGCAAAACAAATCAGCATAGAAAAGCAATATGCATGAAAGCAAGTTATCACTTAGCACTAGTGTGACAACTTGTGTTCATTTTCTGGGTTTGCCTTTTAAATAACAACTAGAATCTATACCAGGCCTGCAAAAAATATAGGGTTTCATCTTCAAGCATGTCAAGAAAGAAAGGAATGCCAATTCAGGTGCCAGCTTTTTTACAAGGCAGAGAAGCACTCAGAAATAATTCAAATGGACAAAGAAAGATCTGACTCTAAGCTGAAAACTAATAATTTCTCGATACAAATACAAGAGCATTTTCATCTTAAATGTAATTCCTTCTGGACAATTTCTGCCAATTCCTTTGTGTTATTATTCAAGAAGTTGCTCCTATACGCTTCACAGACTTGGTAGATCTTACTGAGTAAAGCTTTAGGGATGCTACACTGGCCCATTTGGATCACAAGAAATTTAAGTTATTCCATTCACTAGGACCAGCTGCTGGGTCTACTTCTGGTGGTGTCTAAACCAGCTGCTCATTTGGAGAAGCAACAGGAAGCATGTTTTGTGATGTCAAAGTTTAGGGCTATTTTTTTGATAGATAATTTTATTTCAGTTTCTTGCCATGCTATCATTTGGAGTGGCCTTCACAACATCCTCAGTCTCTTGAGAACACAGGCCACTTTCACTTGCTGGTAGTCTTTCAAATGATTAGATTACCATGGGCAATGATATAATTGAATAGTTTGACCTTGACACCAGTGGAACGAAAGTGGTTTCTTTAGCTCTTGAATTCTGTGCACCAGCACATACAGAAAACACATAACAGATTGTTATGAACTACGTCTCCCAGCATCCCGTGCTGGGACCACGCCCACCACAGGTGCTGCCAACCATACTCATTAAGGACTAAATATAAACCCAAATGTACTGCTGCTCGGGGTGAAGTCTCGTTTTGCCCTGGCTAGCATTTCTAAGCATTGTTCCCTGGTTTTCCTGTTCTCTGTTTTTTAGTATTACCTGGACTGTTTTCTCGTGTTTGATCGTTAGTCGCCTGCCTTGTGACCTTGCCTTGCTTTATGGACTATTCTCTTGTTTGCTGCCTGCCCTGATCTTTGCCCGGACTCTGACAATGACGGACTCTTTTGGATTATCTGTGTTTTGCCTGTTTGCCGTGTTTCTGACCCCCGCCTGTATGACCATGTTTTTATTTAATAAAACGATGCGGCGCATGGATCCCCCTGTGTCAGGTTTTTTGTTACACAGATAATTGTTTGAAATTGCAGTTTTATCATCCAAATTATCAATTTGGTGAGGCATGTCTTTCTTGTGAAGCGTGGAATAAACAGGAAAAGGGAGGGTGTGTACAGAACGTGTACAGTATGCACACCCTAAACTACAGTTAAGATGAAGCATGACAATGTGTTGTGCGAAACTTACAAGTTGACTACCATGCAGTAAGCGTCAAAATTCTTTGTGTAATGCTATGAAGGAACTTTCAGCAATTTTTTTTTGGAAACAAGGATTGTGATGGAGAATTGACCCATATTAAAGAATGAACACAAATATTACAAACAAAAACATCTATATATAACACATCTACTGGCTTAATTTCTGCTTACAGGGCCTTGTATGGGTCATAGCAAGGAAACAATGGGTGCTTTTACCATTTGTTCAATTTCCAACTATCTTCCTACACATCGTTTTCCAACTCCCCATAATTTCCACAACTATCAGCCTTCTATTAATACCCTTCATTACCTAGACAAACTACAGGTTAAGGTTGCCAAAAGGAAAAATCATGGAAAAATGCAAAACTTCATGGAAAAATGCAAAACTTTGGCAGCCCGCCACGGTCATGTTCTTGCACGAAAACTCAAATGCTTCGTAATTTACATTGCAAAGGCCTTAAGATGAGAATGACACCATGTTAACCGTAGTGCCCTGGGCAAGTTTAGATGGCGCTATGGAGCCATTTTGCCCCACCTAATTTCACAACCTCTAACAGACGCCTAAACTCTAACAGAGTTTTCATGCATGGTAAGGCCCTCAAAAGTCCGATCAAAGCCGGAGAAGAAAAATAATAATAATAAAAAAATAATGATAAACAACACAGAAAAAATAGGGACTTCGCACGCTTAGTGCTCGGTCTGTAATAATAATAATAAACAACACAGAAACAATAGGGACTTTGCACGCTTAGTGCTCAGTCCCTAATAATAATAATAATAATAATAATAAACACAGAAACAATAGGGACTTCGCATATTAGTGCTCTGTCCCTAATAAACAACACAGAAACAACAGGGACTTCGCACATTAGTGCTCGGTCCCTAATTAAATAAATTAACATACGGTTCATTGGAGAGAAGAATAATTAGGGTTCGGTTAGAGATTGCAAATTGGTGTCAATGTAACATTCCATGATAATGATACATGTTTATATTTGCATTTTTGCTCTGGGTAATCAATATCAACAATTTCTCAAGCAGAAATGTACATTAGTGGATTATAAAGTGATCCAATGACACCAGCTTGAGTATACTTGACCCCAAAGGGCCAAACTCATTTATATCCCTGTCCTAGAAATCCAAAAGCTGCCACCCTCTCACTTTATACAGACCCACATAAGCCCTCCCCCAATCTCATGGCATACAACTATGTGCCGTATGTGCACTGCAGATCCTGGGTCTGTCAGCATGACTCGCAGAAGGTAATTGCTGGGAATGCCAAAATGTGAAAGATTTAACCCTGGCTCCTGTACAATTTTAGGCACAGCCTTCTGTTAAAAGGAATACTTAATTCCCTGTGCCTGTTTAAATATAGTCCTTCAGCTGGGGGAAGAAACTCGGATCTGGAAAAAAAATGAATGGGGAACGTTTACTTAGGTGATCGAAAACAAGATACTGTAGTCTCTCTCTCTCTCCCTATCTCACACACACACACACACACACACACACACACACACACACACACACACACACACACAAAATGTTGTCCATTCTGGGCTGCATACAGATGTTTGAAAAAGTGCCATCACAGAACCATTTTTGGCTGTTTACTACACACACAGCCTAAGTTTCCCCCAGCTGAACCCACAGCTCCACTTATGATGCCCGTGTTGTGCCACACACACCAATGACAGATTCAAATACAGCTCTTTTTAGAGATACAATCCACCTCCACACACATGCATAAGAATGAATGAGAACATCTCTCAAATTCATTTCCACTAGACTGACCCTACCAGAAAATAGTTATTAAAAACATGGATACCTATATTAATGTCTAATTATAGCTGATATGCATGTTGTGGGGTTTGAGTTATGTATGAAAACATAAAAACATAGCTAATATATGCATTTGAATTGGTTAAGGTACAAGAACTGTAAGGATAATAAAAAGACTTTCTCTGTGTGACCTCATGACAGTACATATAAGGTAATCTACTTGCTATTGTACAAATAAATAAGTATTGTACAAAAGTCTGCAGTTCACTTACTCAATAGCATTAAAATGGATATTTTAAGTGCTCATGAATAATTTATGCTTAAGATGCTGGAGGGAGAAACTTTACTTTACAAGGTTATTTGGGGACAATACGTTTTATTGTTTTATCATAACTGTGAATTAAGACAATTCTCCAGTGACCTTTCAAAAGGAGTGTTCAAAGGTCATTTAAAAACCATGTTGTCATTTTAAAAAGTTGTAAGATTTGTTAAAGATTGGGCTCTAGAACAATAGATTGGGCACAATTTGAATAACATCATGTTACTATATTTTTATACCGTTTATATTAAGGAGAAAGGCACAATTGCTAAAGCTGTCACAGCAGGCCCAGAACACACTGGAAATTACCAAGATTCCTTGGGGTATAGCTGCCACAGGAACCTATAAATGCTTTTTTTATACGTGTGACATCTTCAAACCTTAAAACCATGCCTAAATTAAAACTGTGTATCTGGCGACCTCGAGTGACCAATAGTGAAATTGTAAAATAAAATGATAAGATTTGATTGAAAATAAAACTTTGTCCAACTTGTCAGTGCAGCCTTAAATACCCTACATAAAAGAAAAAATATTTAATAATATGACCAGGCCTACCCTTTCTCGTAATGAGGGTTGCCAGGCAACAGTTTGCAAAGCTCCAAACAGTAAGTTCTACCTCACAGGAAACAGGGGTGAGGTGGAAAAGGTATCTACCTATCTAGATGCATGTCAGAAGTTTAATTAAGTCTTAACATATGCACAACGTTTTTTTTAAATGGGCACTATTAGGAGAAGCATGTTTACAAAAAAACCCAGCAAAACGACTTGACTTCTTGACTCTCTAGAAATTTTCTTGATACAAACTAAAATCTAATATTTTTTTTCTTTTGCTTTTGAGTTAAAATTAGACAATTGACAAGAACTCCCAACCTGGTTCTTGAAGGACTCAAACAAAATGCAGACCTGTTTTACCATACTGATAAATAAATATTGAAGATGTCAGAACAATCTCTGTTAAATATAGCTGAATGAGTGTGCAAACCAATTGTTTGTTTTTTAATTGTTTGTTTGAAGTCATCAAATCAACACTGCAAAAAATGCTTTTCTTACATATATTTTTTGTCTTGTTTCCAGCTATTATATCTTACATCAAAAATAATTTTCTAGACGAGTAAAAACTATTTTCTTGTTTTTAGAAAAACGTGAAACTTGAGTTTTTACTAGGAACAAACAAAATAATCTGCCAATGCATTTCAAGCCCACGATTCAGATAATCATGTCCTGGATTGTGTTAAAATTATTCCTACCTTTACACTTTTACCAACTTTAACCATCCTTAAAAAATAAAAAAAGAAACAAAAAATCAAAGAAATTCTCACTAGTGCACAAGAGGCAACTGTGTGAAGTCTTTACGAAAATAAATAACCTCTGACTCAGCTGTATGCAACAGGTCCACAGGGGACAGGTGTTGCATGTGCTTTCACAGTCACTCACACACACATTTCACATATAGATCAGTAATTATATTACTTGGAGTTGTTTCTGTTATTTTTTGTCAGTCTATTACCTAAAATGTTTACATTTTACTAAATGTCTCAAAAGGTAAGATATTATGCTAAGATTTAAAAAAGTATAATGGATTTCTAAACTTAGTAATAAGTGTTACTAATGTAAAATAATAAGTGCAAAATATTATACTACTGAAATAAGTGTTACTATTTAAAAATAATTCAACAAACTTTAAAACCATGAGACCTATGCTTTTATTCAATGCTTTAAAAATAAATCAAGAAACAATCACTCAAATTTAATTCTATTTCATGAAAATATTGTGTTACCAATCACTGTCCCTAAAGCCTCACACTGTAAGGCAATGCCTTAATGGATTAAAATATAAAAATGTAAGATAACGTGAAAAAAGGATTCTTAAAAACAAGGAAAAGGAAATGGACATAGATACAGATTCATACGAAAACTACACCTCTTATTAGTTATACTATACTGCTGAAAAATGCATCATGTTTTTCCAATTATATTATGATAATAATAGGAATGTTTTTTAAGACCAACAAGTATATTCATCCTTAAATGTGCTGTTCAACCTTTATGGCAATGACAGAGCCGACCGCAGTATGATTGTCTACTGACACAGCTGTGTGTAAGAATGGGTTAAATTATAAGCTCTGTTGTCAAAAACATCACAAGCATTACAAGAAACAGCTCAGAACTCTGATAACCTCATCCATGCGCACTGTCATATAGCAGTGCTTATGGCTTTCCAGGTCTGAAGAGTGGAGACACACAGCAGCTGACAGTAACAAGTGTCTCTCTAAAATAAAACGTTTTAGATCAGGTGTGTTAAATAACAGGAACATCCAAAAGGTTTTGTGCTGTGGGTCTCCAGGACTGGAACTGAAAACCAAGTATGTATAAGATCAAGGTTTAAAATAATATTATGCGCATCATCATGATTTGATTAAAAAGTACCATATACAAAAAGTACCAAGTATATAATATTGACTCGGATCAAAGGTCTGCCTTGAACACACACACAATTCCTGAGGGGCTTAATCATACATTCTTAGATTCATGTTGCTTAAACAAAACAGTAAAACAGACAGCGTTCATACAAAGCACTGTGACTGCGGCATTGCGTCCTGAGAAAGGGCATACGTAATGACAAGCTCATATTAAACATTCACAATGCTCATCCTGCGATGTAGCAGCTCCGGGCTCCCAGATTGACAGATTGTGCCAGTCAGATGATCCCAGAGTAGGAAAGTGCCAGTGCATTCCTGCTCTCAGCTGGGGACACTGGAAAAGTATGATTGTGTATTGTGCAGGTATAATACTTATAATGAAGAACAAACTGTAAGAAAATAAAGGCTTGTAAATGTAGATTAAGAATGCAGATCATTTGACATTTAGAGATAACGGAGAAATAATATTTGAATTGTAATCTTATCCATCAGGATTTTACTTAAACATAAAAAGCAGGCTCTGATGTTAATAGCTACCACTCCAGTAAAATTGTTTATAGTGCACTGGTCAGTATAGCATGCTTTTGGACATACTGACATCTATTGGCATAAATGTAACTACACAAAAAGCTGTAACTGTTGTCATTGTAGAAACCTTTTCCTATTTGCCAACAGCCATTTATAATTTATTCCACACACCTGAACTTATTGTCAAAATAAAAGTTTTAGTTTATTACAGTAATTCTAACTTAGGGCTAATATGATGAAAACAGAGAAAAATAAATGCTGATTGCACCAAAAGCAATTTTAAAAAATTGCTTTTTATTTATTGTGACTTTAATTGTTCTTTTATTTAGGAACAAACCCAAAGCATTTCAGCCATTTTTCTGTGATTATGTACATTTTAAACCCAGAATTTAATGCCAAAGATTAGGAAAATGCATAGCAAAGCAGTTATGTAACTGCAGTATGTTTAAATTATTTTTCCTAGGTAAACAGTGCTGTAAACATGTACAAAACACAGTCCTCAAGCAGTTCTGATCACGTGGGTCAGAGGTCAGTGAGTGTTTCAAAGCTCCAGGAAATGCACATCAGAAAATGGATCACAGACGCCAATCTTTTGCTGGTGCAGTCACTTTCTGATGTCAGAGAGATATTCAACTTGTTCCCGAGAAACAACAGCAGAGGCTGAACTGTTACCAGATCTAAAAAGGTTACCAGATCTGACAATTAACTATTACCAGAGAACCGAGGAACATCACAGAAACATTGTTAAAATCTTCCCTAAATCTAAGACCAGCTCTTAGTGTTAGACTGTACAAGCCAATCTTGGCAACAAAGTAATAATAAAACATCAAAAGAGATTCTTCTGCATTAAACAAGGCAATACAATACTAAAGAGAATTCAAATTAAACAACATTGTTCATTATATTAATAAATTAAAATAACACATAGATAAGCTAGTATCAACACTTAACAAAACATCTGTCTCACTGTCTGATGCCTATAATTTGTAGCCTTTTTAGAGGACAAGATTCAACGTGATGCTAAACAATTGAATGCCGATTAGTAAGTCTAAAACTGCTGATTTTGCTCTGTGATTAAATAAATATTTTATAATTCTCAAAAATTGTTTCACATGGAAAAATGTAAGCCATATTCACATGGCTTTAAAAAGAAAAGTGTGTCTTGTTTTGATCACATTTTCCGGGCCAATCAAAAAGCACACTCCACAATCAAATTTACATTTCTCTGGGATGCATATTAAAAATTCCTTCTAATGAATTTTCAATGACACCAGCTGACAGTCTGGAAAACCGTTATAACCTACCAAAGGCTTTTAAACAGGAAGACCGAAAATATGGACAAAGAAACATTAACAAAAAACTCACAGCATCAACACTAGACAAATGGTGTGATGTGAAAAGGCGGGCATATATTTTTAAATTGTTAAATAAGAGACAGAAACTTAAGGCCGAGGTGTCTTTTGGGTATTTTCTTTCCAGCTAATTCATTTTTTAAACGCGTTTACCCATTTTCTGATTGAGCAGTCTTTTTGAATGCAGAAAAACAATGGCTTGTGTTCAGCACAGATTTAAGAAGCTCAGGCTTACATTTCACCTAACCATAAGGCCGCTTTCATCTAAGTGTATAACATCTGTGAGGAAGAACCCAATTCTGACAAGAAACTTAGATGTGTCTGCAGCGTAATCTTTCACACAATGTGACAACAGAACATCAACTGACAGACAGACTTGAATTCATTAGATTTTTGTTCCGTGTTATTGCCCTATTGACTGCATGTAGACATGGACTTTGAGATGTGTGCTAAAAGAAATGTGAAAGATTCAGACTACATGCTACAACTGTCATGCATTCTAATGTACTTAAAGCTACACAACATGCAAAGTTTTCTGAAGGAACAGCACAATCTAAATCAGGTCTAGAATTCATAATAACACCTGTCATGCAAGGAAAAAATTGCCATTTAGGATTCAGGACGCAAACAGGAAGTGAATACATAAGCAGGAAAGTTGAGATGTTAGATCCCCTACAAAACTGCTCTGTGTTTTAGTTCTTTATTTAGTTGTCTTACAATGCATGATGGAATTACAAATACAAATTCAGCGTTATTACCCGCTGTTGTTAATTAGCATATTGTGAAAGAGCAAATTAGCATATTGTGAAAAGCCCTGAATGCATAATTCCAAAAAGATAAAACAGCCTGAAACATTTCCAAGGAAAATTTTATATTTAATGTATTTCTTGTTTACAAAGGGCCAGCTTACTCAAAGTTCTTAACAAAATAATCAGGCAAGGAGAATAGGACACCAGCCAGGGATATGTCATGCACCACTTGGTCATACCAGTCATACCAGATGTAACAATGATAAATATATTTTGCAAAGTTACAGCAAATACAATACAACCAACAGTATCTCTAAACCTTGTAAGCAACTTATAAAGACTATCAGAATATTATCTAAGACATCAGAATTGAAACATCCAAAAAAAAACTAGCCAGTGAGTACTACTAAATTACTAGCTGGCTATTCAACCTTGGCCCTAAATAATTAACTAGTCTCTGATCAAACACAGGTTTCTTGAGGGATGTTCTTATAGGATGCATTATTGTCTTCAGAATCAACTGGATAAATTTCACATTTTCAGTTTCAAATTAATTTGCAGCATAGCTTTACCGTGCCGAAATTTAAAAACATGCCTTCTCAAAGCTAATTAAACCATTCAAACTTTAAGCCGTCAAAGGCAAATTAAAACTAACTTAAATGCAGTGACATTGACTAAGTCCATGTAACCCTTTCCTACTAGGTAGACATCTCACTAGGTTTGAACAGAGATACATAAACAGTTTTGTCCCCACTAAACTGGAAAAAAACAGATGTTCATCATTGACTCTCCAATACTTCTGTGAGCAGATAAACAAGCATTTTACCCTAAAAACAGAAACAAGATGCTCTCCATACAGATAAGGTGCCCTTTAGGGGTTCACTCACCAGTAACAGTGCAACCTTCTTTATGCTGCAATTCCCCATGATAGACCAGAGAGACTTTGTTCGCTCACAGAGAGAAACGGTGGGAGCATTTGTAGGTCAGTGCAATGATTTGCCTTTGCTCTTTGCTAAGAAATGCATCCGGTCTGGCTTTTGACTTGTGTTAACAATCAAAACAAACAGTGCATAAATGGAGTGCCAGGGCAGCTGTGTGTCTGTTATTTGTCGGAATTACAACATACTCTATGGCCTCTGAATGTTTACACATGGATGTTAGTTCCATTATGTTAGGATGTTAGTTCCATTATGTTATGTTAGTTCCATTACCGGAACTAACAAAATTATGACTAGATGTATCAGGTGTACAGACATGACTGTGACTCTCTATCATTATAGATATAGCAGAATGACAACCATTGCTTGGAAAGATAAACTGTACTGTCAGCAATGGACCTTTTAACCAATCTAAAATAGTTAAGGTAGAGGACAACAAACACCAAGGTTCAAAGCCATACAATTTCTGACCACTTTGGAAACTTCCGACTACTTGTTTATGTTTTTATATTATATATATATATATATTCCAGCATTACAAATGCCTACATTCAATTTAAATTTTATATGAAAACCAGCTGAAAAAGATCAATTTGAACACTTACCTTATTCTTGAGGACAGAGGGTGAGCTTTGGTGCTGTTGTCCAAAGGACTGGTCTGTATTATCATTAAGATCCGAAATACTGGTCCTGAGGGAGGGAGAGTGGAGGCCTTTCTCACCATCCTCCTCCTCCTCCCTCCCACTATCTGAATGTTCAAATTCATCACTGTCTTGGTCCATTTCCTCCCCCCCCCCCTCCTCTTCCTCTGGTCGGTCATCATTTTCCTCAAAATTAAGTCCAGGCCCAAACTGCGCCTCCCTCCCATGGTTATTATTCTCCTCCCCCTCGTTGTCTGCCTCCTCTTCCCCGGGATCCCGTCTATGTCGTCGCTGCTCACGCTCAAATATCCATTGTGCACCCTTCTCATCTCCATTCACCTCACTTCTGTGCCCTTCCACTGCCTCACCCCCAGACGGCCATGGCTCCCCATTGTCCTCCCTCTTGTCCCCTCTTCTGCCCTCTTCCTCAGCCTCTCTCCTCTGTTGCTGCACCTCCTGCTCTTGTTCCTCCAACACCTGGTTCATGTGATCCACATGAGGCTGGGGTGTGTGGCTGCTGGAGATGCTGTTACCTTGCCCTGCTGCCTCTGGTCTCTGCCTCTGCTGCTGGACCACCCTGCTGCCGCTGCCCCCCGACAGCAGATCCTGGTTCATTTCCAAAAGCCAGCTTGCTACCTCCTGTACCTTCGCTAGGCTGTCTGAGGAGGACAATGATTTGGCATTCTGAGACAGAGAAAAACAGAAAGACACAGGCAGTGGTTTAGAAATAAAGGAAGAATATTGTTTTGAGCAATAAAAATGCATATATTTGTGCTGATCACAAGAACTGCCCTTCTCTTGGAACAAGAAGTGTGCTGAAAACATGCAAGTTATCTTTTACTCATGTCTGTAAAATAAAACAATAGACATTTGCATTTTGTAGGGTGAAATACAAGCAGCGCTAAAACAATAGTGAGCTCTCCTGCTTAGCTCTACTACGTGGATTACCTACATTATGTTTAGCTTGGAAACTGTGGCAACAATATCAACACATGCAAAAATTCTGTCACATTATTGCAGTTGCTGCTGCTGCATGTTTTCTGTTCTGAAATGTGAGTTTTAATGGGTTTCACTTCTAAACATTCTAATTATTCAAACCATTTTTAGTAAAGTCTAATTTTATCTAATCATTTTGACATTAATACTTCAATAAAGTTTTTATATATAGAGATTGGCATACAATCACTGAATACAACAATCACTGATTATCACAAAAAAACAGCAGAGGGCACCAATGCCTTAGTAACGGCACCTCAGAGAGAACAAATTACCTTAAATGTGTTCAATAAATGAACGCTGTAGCAATGGTGTTAAGGTAAATAGTAAAGGATTCTGTTTGCTCACATAACTTTATCTCCTGCAAACTTCTTCAAATAATTATATACCTTTGTGATGGGGCCCAATAGCATTTAAGCACAAACCCTAGCAGAAAATGTTTTGCTGTGACTTGTGCTAACTCACAGTTTTAGGAGGAGCCAGTAAAAACAGTAAATAACTGTGCAGGTTAAAGCAGAGATGAGCCTTGGAATCCCATCAGGAGTGTGAGAACAGAGAGCTGATTAAGATAATGAGCTCGAACAGATGGCAAGAAACAGTGTAGTCAACAAGATTGACTGCATGACTGTTTTTGACATTAAAGAAACAGGATGTTTGACTAGGTCTCAACAGCATGCAAATAAGTATTAGTGAAATTAAACAAAGTCAAGTGTCCTCAGACTTTTTGATCGTAATTGCCATCTTCACTTCTAACCAAGGCTGTCTAGGCACGTAAAAAAAGCAGAATATTATCACCCATTTCCAACAATGTTCTATGATGTCCTCATGGACAAAAGTAAGCATCAATTGGAAATAAGTAGTCAAGTTAAATGCTGTCCAATATGAGCACTATTTCATTCCTTTAATATGCAGCCATCCGTGCATGTGTCAGTTTTAAAGCATTGAGAAATTGCAATTCATATATACATTTACACAATATACAATATAAACAGCGACTGTTTATTGTATAAATTGTGTTGTATTTTATATGTATTGTATACATATATACAGTGAATTACAATTTCTCAACGCTTCAAAACTGACATATACAGGTCCTTCTCAGAAAATTAGCATATTGTGAAAAAGTTAAAAGTACTGATAAACATTAGATTTTCATATATTTTAGATTCATTACACACAACTGAAATAGTTCAAGCCTTTTATTGTTTTAATATTGATGATTTTGGCATACAGCTCATGAAAACCCAAAATTCCTATCTCAAAAAATTAGCATATTTCATCCGAATAAAAGAAAAATGTTTTAATACAAAAAAAGTCAACCTTCAAATAATTATGTTCAGTTATAAGCTCAATACTTGGTCGGGAATCCTTTTGCAGAAATGACTGCTTCAATGCGGTGTGGCATGGAGGCAATCAGCCTGTGGCACTGCTGAGGTGTTATGAAGGCCCAGGATGTGTCGATAGCGGCGAGTGTTGGGTCTTGCGTCTCTCAACTTTCTCTTCACAAAATCCCACAGATTCTCTATGGGGTTCAGGTCAGGAGAGTTGGCAGGCCAATTGAGCACAGTAATACCATGGTCAGTAAACCATTTACCAGTGGTTTTGGCACTG
>JBAJNP010009153.1:0-18700 GCA_036877545.1 Yasuhikotakia modesta
TTAATGTACTTAAAGCACCCTAAGTGACCCAACAGATATAAGGACTGAAAAATGAAAATCATTTTTCTGAAATTCTCAAAAAGAAGTGAAACTTTACATTTCACCAGCTGACCTATTATTTGTTTTAGACCAATGAAAGGCAGTATAGCCCAGTAGCACCTGATCTTCACTAATATGTGTGAAACAGAACCAGAGAGCAGAGAGATTTAACTCTTCCAAACTAATTACCCTGAGGCGCCCCTCAAACTATTACTGACTTGAGGTAAAGCCCTCACAGAAACAAGCACAAGCTATCAAAGTACCTGCAGCTTTAAGAGTTTGTGCTGTTGGCCTTTGTTTACTCTTAAAATGATTTGGCTATTTGAGGTGGTGACAAATGCTGAGGACATTTCAAGAATTAGAAAAGTGCTGTTTGGAAATGTCCGGAACTGACCCAACATGGCATTTGTTTGTTTTCTGAACTTTGGAATAAAGAAAGAGCAGTCTGTGCATTTAGAATTGTAAAACATTTTAGATCGATTTATAATAGCATATTTCTATGTTGTTGACTCAGTAAGTCAATATCACTGTTAATGCAATAAGAAACACACACACGCACACACACTCTTAGTGTGTCTGCTTCCTAACAGATATATGGATAAGCACACATCAGCATGTGTTCAGTGGGAGTAGGGGTGAATGTTGAAGACTAGCTGTGAAGCTGTAGTCGATACATACTGAGAGTATATAATGTGAAGAGTACATAATGTAAAATGAGCAGTGACCCCTGAGCTACTGTGTGAAGATTCACTAATGACTTAGCAGGAGATCCCCGGGTGTTTCATCCATCACTCCAGTCATATTTGTTTTTCCCCGCTGATTTTTAGACATTGCAAATGCAGTTTCATTTAAATCTGAGTCTTCAGTTTGTGCTGCATTATGATAGATGACTCTGACCCCCTTACGGAGGACAGCATCAAAGACACACTGCTACTAACTACAAATGCTTTATACTATAGAGGTTTATTCCTATTAGATGTCATGTCTCTGGTTTAAAAGGGAATATTGCGATGTAGCTTCTGACGCCATTTCTAGAGACAGAAAGCATAACCTTTAAAAACAGACTGAGAATATGTCATGTGTGTGTGTGTGTTCAGTTATACATAATGGGTATGTTTTAACCTTCAAGTAGTGAAGAAGTGTTCAGGGCTGTTGGAGTTTTGAGGACGATTGGGGTGTCTGGGGATGTGGAAGTGTTCAGGGCTGTGGAAGTGTTCAGGGCTTAGGAAGTGTTCAGGGCTGTGGAAGTGTTCAGAAGCGATTGTGTTTTAGTGCTGCTGACATTGCATGTAGCAGTCAACCATTTACAGGCAAACAAATAATGACTACTGTCTGAACTCATCCCTTATTCACTACAGTATACAGTGCACACTGTATCCTGTGTCAGCCATCTTGTATTCCTGTCAAAATTTTCAGTGAACTTCATTTTCTTTTAAGCACTCTGTCATACCCATAATGCACTCTGTTTTGGGTAACATCATTAATAACTCAAAACACTTTCAGAATTCATGTGTTTTTATTTAGAGCACTATGACATTTCATACAGTATATATATATATATATAACAAGGTATGAGTGAATGAGGCAGCAATTTCAGGTGCATCTTTCGTGTGATTGTGTATACTGTGTTATAAGATATAATGGTACAACAGAACATACCTCTAGACTTCCCACAGCTGAATAGGCTGCAAAGCTGAGCAGTTCAGTTGCAGTTGTGGACAGCTGGTCACACTTCGCTCCACTGGGGAGGTAGCACTGGTTACTGCCCTTTATAACAATTGTGGTGAGGGCGGGTCCGGGATAGCTCAGAAGAGCTGTGTGATTGGTCACCTCAATGTTTTTCAACCCAAGCTCCTCCCATCTCTGAGCGATGTACCTCACTTTGGAAACCTCACTGAGATCCGACAAGCTGTCAAAGTCCCTGTGTTGAAGCAAAAATACAACAGGGAAAAACATCAATAAATGTATCTAGCATCCTGAGAAGACAGCGCTTAACTGAGACTTGATGAATATGCTCAAGTCTCATCATCATTATCGTAATTAGTGCATTGTTTACTTTAGGTTAACATTTGTTTTCCTCAAAGGTATTTACATGGTCTATTGATGTGAAACTGCAGCTAGAATCCTAGGACAGTAATGCAGAGAAGGTCTCCACAATTCATATTCTGGACAAGCCTCAGTTAATGTAACTGATGAATATGGCAGCACGGGGAATCAATTGTCTCCTGAACAAACGGATGCACTATTAAAACAGGATTGCTGTGAGAGAAAGTAAATTAGCAACAGACGGTTAACCATGAGAGGAAGAAGTGAAGCAACGCTAAGGTGCCGCGGCTGTTCGGCGGTGCTTATTTCTTACCCGTCACGGCACGTATGAGGCACAAAGAGAAACATGCCGTTATCTCGTAACTTTCAAACTTTGAGAGCGCTCAAGCCCATTAGCATGCTGAAACACACTCTGTGATTTTATAAGGTAGCACAGCGTGCCTGCCCGTTCTTTCAATCTTCAAAACAAAATTAATTGAAGTGTAAAAGAAAGCCAGGAGCCTCAAGAGACTATAAATCATTTAACTGCATTTTTGTTTCCAGCCGCTATGATGAATATGCGGTCGTCAACAGCCTTGATCATCGCCGCATGACATTAACAATATCCGTTACCTAAATGCATATCGTGAACGACTCTTCCTCTTCCATAATAGCAAATAGATTTCATATCCTAAAACTTTTTAGCTGTTTCATTGCCAGAACGACAAGACAAAACAGAAAAAATTGTATTGCCTCACATAAAACATACAGGGTAAATCAAGATCCACTGTCTGGTTCGCTTGAAGCTGTGAGCATTTTTCCACACGTTGCAAACATTAAATTCAGTTTTGCAATTCTGTCAGCAATTTTTTAAAGTATTGCATTCAAGCCAGACACAAAAAATAGCAGAGAACAATGTATACCGTCACAATCAGATGGAAAAAAATGTTTTGCAAGGAGAGAAAACAAAGAGCAGTTGATTTTGACTACATTTTGCAGCTTCAGAATACAGATATTTAAATGGTGAGAATCAACATTACTGACTAGATACTGTAAACTCGACTGATAAACTTCAATAGCTATTGTTCTCAGAAGAAACATTTTTTTATGTGATCATGTTGTTAAAAATGCACCACAGTTACAGAGGAAAGTCGATTTTTAAAGTTTTGCTACTAGGCTCTCAAGCACCAGGCTCATCCAATAAATTCAGGCGAGCGGACAAGGATACTGGCCCCACGTTCAGCCCAGTGTGACCTGACAGAGTGTGTCCAATCCCCTGTGGCTGTGCATGGGTGCCTGGGTAATCTAATTAAAAGTGTGCTCTGCATGAGTGAAGAGGATGATTCCTTACCTCTCTCAGGTAATACCTCTCCACCCCCACTGCAGTCTGGCCCAAAGACTTTAATAATACCTCTAATAATTTATTGAGCAAATGTTTTCCAAAATGTTTTCCAAATGCATCACTATTGGAAATAGTGATGCATTTAAAATGTGATAAGCATGGAAATATTTGCTTATTAAAGCTTTTTGATAATGTATTACACAATTCATTTTACTTCACATTTTAATATACATGACATTAAAACATTAATGTCTAACAGATCAATAAATTAACATTCAAATATGTTTGTAATAAAATATAGGTATACAAGTTTTTTGCTCATTTTAATGTTTTCAGAAATTATATGTCAATGATTATGTCTAAAATTATATTATAAAAGTTGTTTGAAGTTTACACAAAAAAAACCCAAAAAAATTTACCCCAAAAAAAACATAGGATACAGTTTAAGCATTGCGCTAGCAATGTATAATGATTATTCAGATGTGTCAATACTGTACCACTAAGGTCAAACCAGTGGACGACCAATTGACAAATCACAGAACAGATCACAGTGAAACACTGCAGCTAATCACTATGTGTGAAAGCTACCGGAAACAGCACAAGCAAATTGGATTCCTTCAGCTCAAGCAATTCTTGTGGAGTGCGCTACACAAACTTATGACTGATGCCCCTCCTGTGTCTTGAGAAAAGATCAGTCACTCTCTCGCACAAGCCCAGCTTGCTAGCAGATGCCACTGGCTAGGAAACAGAGACACTCCTGAACCCTTGCAATGGCAGATCTTTAACTCTGCACCATCTGTTACTGAAACTAATATAGACATCAAGAGAGTAGCCCTGTTCTTCTGTCAAGCAGTAAAAATCAGCTATTTCACACAGGAAACCTGTCAACAAAGCAACCAGATACAGCCTCATCTCTCACGGCTTCAAAGCAATTATCCTATCAGCCTCAATATACTGATGTCAAGCAGTCATGTGCGCTTTAATTCGCTTTGTTAAAAAAAAGCGTCACTGAATGGTGCCTTTGCTGAAGCAATTCTTCATCTTTACGTTGAACAAATATAGGAGGAATGAAGCTCAGGTCGATTTAATTAGAGGCCTTTAATTAAATATGGTTGAGTGGAGATGACTGACAGCTGATGGATCGTGCAGGTGGTCACTTGGGTTTCGCTCGCGTGGGGTGAGTGTGCTTGACACAGGCTGCCTGTGTGGCTACTGAAGTGTAGCAGCACTATTATGGATGATAATACTGGCACTATAGCGAGTCTCACACCAGATAAAAGTGCTTGGCTTTTCGGTCCCTCTGGGGTCCTTGACGGGCCCGTAGTGTGTTGGAGCGGAAAAAAGATAGAAGATATCTGTGGAAGCTTTATTTCCGTAGAAACATGTCTGACCCTTTCAGAGCAACATTTTCAAGTCCCTGATCTTCTTCAGTCTGTTATATGCAGATCAATTTGATTTGATCTTTGTGTCTCAGAGAAACTCATCTAATCACTGAAATTTGGCATTTTAATTACAAAGTCATCATCGTAGCTTACAAATATTTCTGTTTCACACATACAAATCCTACAAATGTCAGCCTGAAATCATCACAGCACATGGTAATTGTTTAAATGCGTTTGCATATTCTGCAGCGCTAATGCAGAAATGTAAATTATTAGTTCCCGGCTATATTCCATAATGAAAACGGTTTGAAAAGATGTGCTGCATGCTGCAAACTTATGTTTCATTGCTTGGGAAATTTAGAAACTATAGCAGAGCACATGGAAAAAGAAAAGAGAAAACGAGAGATATGCAAATATATTTTGAATGTTTCATAAAGCAATAAGAAAGCATGAAATATTAATATCATGAATATGTTTTTACAGCATCTGTAGTGTTATTTACACATGTTTAGATCAATGAGCATCCAGTTCAATTCTGTTCTCACCTAAAACAAGAAAAGAGGTGTCACACCCAAACATCTACAATAATAATAACATGAAATAAGAGTTTTGTCAACATTTTGTAAATGTTATTTAAATTTTACTGCAATCAGTAAATTAAATACACCAGACTAAAACCTAAACAGACAAAATTAAATCAGAAACACATTACATTAAAATAAATGTAAAAAGATCATAGATAAATAGAATATTTATAAACAATGTTCGATAAGCTGTCCATTACTGCTTAATTGTTAATAGCTACTTTAAGCAAATAGATTAGGTAAATTGTATACAGCTGTTGGGTTATTGTGTTAGTTAACAACTTTTTAACATGCTGTACTTAATCAACAGAAACCATACAGAATTTATTCCTGTAACACTTTAAAAATTATCATAGGGTTGTAAAGTTGACTGCATTTATGGAAAAGGATGGATGCTGACTGAACACAGTGTTGGGAGAAACACAGTGAACTTTCCTTGAACTCTGCAGAAATGCGATAAAAGGAAGTGCTTGTCTGGCAAGATGGAGGCCAGGAACAAATGTTCTTACATTCACATAAGTAATGCAAAAACAAAGCTCAAGTACATCTGTGATCGCCTCCTCACTCAATGGAGTGAATCCATTATAAAGACATTGCAGATAAATACTTAGATTTATGATGATAAACATAGAAACAGAAAGGTGGAGAACATGTATTATTTTTCTTTTTGCTTGAGTTCCCCATTATGTTGATAAATGTTTCCTTAGATATAAACACAGACCTTCAATCTTTTAATTAATTTTCTCCCAGTAAGATACAAAATGGTTGTATTGCGTTATGTAGACAAATTAAGCTTTAAAGTTTAGTGACTGACTTTTTGAAAAATCTTGTAAAATTCCAGTTATATTTTTTAAGGTTCTTTATAGCTAACAAGTGCAATGAGAAAAGCACTTAGTGGATGTTTACTGAAACAGTTCGGTGGTGTTGACATTTTGACACAGTATTTCAGAGACATGCTGTTAACAGATACTAGTCTAGGAGTACAGAATTTGTAATGCTACATGATTACCAACCTGTCTTTTGTTGACCATTTAATGGACATTCCAAGCCCAACTGAACATTATAACAATGTATACAAAGTGAAAACTATAGTGTTAAACTACCACGAGAGAGAGAGAAGGAGAGAGAGACAGAGAGAGAGAGAGAGAGGGAGAATAAAAACCAGTAGTGCCTTTGACAGCTTGCCTGGCTCTAAATAGTTGATAGTTTGTTGTAGTGTTGACCTTCTTCAACCCATCACAACTGCTGAACAGCAACGATCTTTAAATTAAGTCTGAGACCCTGAACATGAGAGTGAGGCCACACTAAAACACATGGTAGGAAATGCTAAGCCTGGCTGATATGTTAGCCTGGCTAGTATGCTCAGTTTACACCTTTCAGGGCATTCGGCCTCCCGATGACACTAAAAGTTGATTCTGTGCCTTAAGCTAGAATAGGGGAAATAATTTTTACATCAAAAAATTACACACCTAACTTTGCAGTTTCTCGCACTACCCACCCTACCGAATAAACTCCTTTTGGCACAACTATGATGTTTTCAGTGAGATGATACTGCCCTTTGACACACATCTCACTGCAACTCAAAGAACAGCCTGTATACTGGCATCCAGACAAGCCAGTATGTGAAAGGAAGAGGAGTTTCATTCCCCGATCGAGGGATTACTGGAGCTTCTGCCCTTTGGCCAAGCTTTGGCTCACAGCTTTGCTCTCTTTCTCTATCTCTTTTTCTCTCACTTCCTTTTTTCGTTTTGTCATTTGCCATGGTTACAGTTTTACTTACACTGAGAAACTTACATGGATGCTTTTGAATCCATCAGACTGTGTCTTGGTATATAGGTCAGTAAAACCTACTTCTGTAGCAGTTTATCAGTGTAACTGTAATATTATGTATGTCTGTCCATCCATAACATTAACAGTTACGGTAGGTTACAGCAAGTCTCTCTCTTGAGACAATGGATATTTTTATATATTTTTTTCTATATGTATTCTATAGTTATATCATCTGTTCACAAAAATTAAAAACAAGAACATTGGTAAAAACAGGGATGACATCACAGAAGGAGGAGAACGTAACACTAGAGCCTAAATGACATGAAATGATCATGAATATTCCCTCATAAGTGTCCTAAAATAAAGTCTGTAACTGTATATCTGAAACCACTGCCATAATGAGATCTATTACATGCAATGATGTGCACTGCAGATGTTTCATTCTAATGTGGAAAAATGTTCTAAATGAAAAATTGTACATCATCCAGGCAAACATCCAAAACTAGAAACATTCAGTCTTTTCTCAGAACAGATAACTGGCACATCTTCATCCACCACGATCAGACCCACCAGTCCCCAGACTCCCAGCTGCAGCCCTTGCCAGAAACACATGCAGATCAATGAAACCACACTCACATCGGTGGAAGTTTTGGGGCTCTAATTACCATTATAAATCAATTGTTCATAAACATAAATTCTCTCCACGGTGGGTCCACTCCCAGCTCACACGTCTCTATTCATCTTTATGAGAATCCTGTAATTGGTTTAATTCTTGACTAACTCTTTTCTTGAGTAAGTTTTAATTACTAACCTCACAAAATTGTGACGCAGAGATGGCGAGTGGGTTGCAGGTGCACAGCAGCACAAACTCTTAGCATAAAGTAAAATTTAGTGTAAGTTTAGATCTTGACGGATGATGTCACTGTGGAACCTATTTGTGTTTTCCACCTCTGAGGTGATTGGAATCCAGTGCCATAGACTTATAAACGCTATTATAAATCATTTTAATCACAACTATATCCTTGGGAATACGCAGCAGTAAGTAGTGTGTGATCGATTGTGGAGCTAATGAGAAAAAGGTCCTTATTAATGTTATGATTATGTCTTAATTGCCTAAACAAAATTGGAGGAAACAGTGAAAATTGACTGTGGTAAGAAGAGACACAGCAGATGCATGCTGATGTTTCTTTATGCCCTGACTGCATGTTAATGTGGGTAGATGTGAGGGAGGAGTCGTGTGTGTAATGTACGTTTGTGTGCGTGGTTGATTGATGGTCTCAAAACCATAGCCCTGTGTGAAATGCCTCGGGGACCCAGCTGTAAACACACAACCCCGGCTCAGCAATGTGTCTGAGATTCTGACATCCCCCTTTTCTCAATATTCTCTCCATCTGTTTTTTCCCTTTTGCTCTTTTTCTGAGATTAAGTACAGGTCTCCAAAACATGCACATGCTAATTTTCCCCCTGCTTTGGCAGTGCATTAGCACCAGAGGCCGCATTAAAGACCAATGTGTGCGTGTGTGCTACAGAGAACGCATTATGGATCAATGAATGCAATAAGGGATTAGGGCTTTCGTGAGGCTATTAGCACTTCAAACAGACAAACAGAGGAGCTGCGTCATGGCACGGTGTAAACACAAAATGGCGGTGGAGATTAGACGGGGCAGGTGAGGAAGAGGTGAGCAGCTTCGTGTGCAAGAGGTCACTGTTATCAGAGCCGCTCGTCCGTGTGATCAGTATAAAGGCCCAGCTAACAATTTTAGGTTGTAAGTTTCACTAATATTTCCATTTAGTAATAAAAAAGATAGCAAAACATGACATTTCAGGTCTTATTGAAGCCCTACTCATTGAAAGTGAGAGAACTTTCTTTTTGGTTGAGAGACAGACAGAGAGAGAGAGAGAGAGAGAGAGAGAGAGAGAGGGAGGTAGGACATGGGCTTCAGCACAGGGATATACTCTTGCAAAAGTTCTCACAGCTGGTCTTCCCACAAGCCATACAGTAATGAAGTGCCACTATTTAAATTCGTATGTGTATCTGTGTGTCAATGTCAGTGGTCACTAAGTCTCTGTTTATATAAAAAGCATCTTTCCAAGACTTGATGCAGTTAACCTCACAAACTATGGCAAATCTAGTGATTAGTTCTTGCTCAAAAGCTCTCATTGTTTCAAGACAGTATCTTGTAAACATGACTTTGTTTCCAGGCGGACTGCCAGAGACTGGGTAGTAGCCAGCCAATCAGATGGAACTAATGATTTTTGGTTACTGTGCGTCATATTTTTTGCCCAATCATTAGACAACCTGTTGATCATAGTCTGTCTTTTCTAAATAATTTATTAAAAAGGGTTATTTCATCATAGACATAAATAACAAAAAATACATTATAAATTAAATGTATTTTAATTTATTACAGACTACATTTATTACAAATAATTCAAGAAACAGATAAACGTCCATTTGATACTGAATCTGTCTGATGTTGCTTTCATTATGCTGCAACACCTCTATTAGTTTCACATATCGTGTGATAATCTCTTCATCATTTTAAAGGAACTCATTTGGCTGGGTTCAAGGCATGCTACAATTGCTTAGAACCCTCTGGGAACCTGTTCTAGCACTGTAGAGGATTAATCAATGGCATCATCAGGGAAGCAATTAAAACTCAGGGCTAGGAAAGGTAACTGTGTAGCCCTGATGCAAAGAGATAGCAAAGAAAACATAAGCTACAGATCTTCTCCGAGGCTCACTCTGTATTTAGTTATGAACACAACATGTCTCTCCAAGCTAGTTAAAAATAAATCTTCTTGAAGATCACCAAAAAAGATGACAAAAACACTGAAACACCAGCACAGTGAATGTGCAATGACCAGTGCCTCAGAAAAAGACCTTGTAAGCTTATTATAGCCCCTCACAGCCAATGAAGTAGCACACACAAGCTAGCAAGGTGATTCTTGGAGTTCACATCTACAGTCTTCCCTGCACACTCTTTTATCTTCCCACATGCAAGGATGTAAGCACCCACCAAGAGTTCTCCTTGTGCTCTTCAACATAAATATGTTTTTCCCATCGAAATGAAGGTCAGGTGATCTCTTTGAAGACACACTCATGGTGTTTTACAGAGAGAGGATGGTGTAAATGGGTACACGATGTCCTCTTACACATGCTGCACGCATGGAAAGAGTCCTTCTGAGAAGGATCTATCCACAACAAGAGTGATGAAACATCTGCTTGCTAATATAACCAAATGTATCAGGCTGAAGTCTTGTTAAAAAGTGCCACTGTGAGGGACAGTTCTAACCTTATTATGCATTTTGAACATCCTCGGTCTACGTTATTCTTACAAGGCAGGATAAAACCATATTTTTGGGCTCATTATAAGAAGGAGAACACTTACTTTGGAGGGTTACCAAAAGTGTTACTTTGATTTAAGGTGTTTGAGTAAATCTGGGCTGCTGGCACAAGAACCAACTTGTCTGCGGTTTTGAATAACCATATAAAATTCGTATGGTATCAATTCAAAATGACTTGGATTCATTATGCAGATCTAAATTATATACCATATCTCCTGTAAACAGGTTTTCCAGAGTGCTTGCAACCTCTATCTTACTCAAATGAGCAACGCTGCCCTTTCTGACAAGGCAATGAATACTTCCTGCCTTGATGGCCTAGATAGATATTTTTGTGTGTGGCAATCGCTATCAATCTCATAGCCCTTAAGCTATGCACACTTCTAAAGAGAACACTACATGGGGTTTGTCATTGAAAGAGCACACAGGATATTCAAGCCCTGGAGTAAAGGTTGCCTCTCTAGATGTAGGAGAACAAGCAAGATGCTCTTTTGCTCCAGGCAGGGACCTTAACAACACCCTGTGAGTATCTAGAGACCCAAACGTCCGCATATGCATGCAGAGAGAGATGTGGGCGAGATTCTTATCTCCAGCTATGTCTCTGCAGTTATGAAAAATCTATTGGCAGGTCCCACAATTAAAAAAAATCTGCAGTCTGATTTTAAATCAGTAAATGCTTGTTGTGGGAAGAAAGACTACGATCTATTTGTGTATTTAATCCAATAAAATAAATCCTGAACAGTTACTTTAAAGTATGTTTATCTTCATATAAGTTTATAAGAGTAGTTAGTCATTATAAAAAGTACTTAATATACAGTACATTTTTGTATGACTATTTTCAAGTGCTATCTGAAGTGTTATATTTGTTCTAGAAAGTTTTTGCTCCACCAGTTTGCACTAATAATACAAACTACATCACGAGAAGGTGCAATCCCAGCATTTAAAGTAACATAATACTGTAAGTTTTATTTTTTACTCTCATGCACACCTGATCTTCAGACACAGACAATCCACCACTGAGGAAACACCTACATTCTGTTATTTTGCCTGCTACAAATAGCAAGTACACCTGGAATCCACTTAAGCATTCCAAAGAAATTGATTATGCATTCTACAATACTTGAAATGCATTGCCAGCAATATTTTTCTTTAAGTCAGCACTTCTAGCCGTCCAAGTTGCCAAAACTCAGATCACAATGCTAATTCAGGCATGCTGGAAACGCAGCCATAGGCAAACTGTACCAAAAACTTACAGATTCTTAATGCCCAGGAGAAACATTACTACTGCTGCTTAGATGAGCCAGCACTGGATTCCTATGAGAAAGGAGGGAATCTCATGTATTTGTTCCAACTGGCCTGAAAGCTGTGTGCATGTGAGCAAATGTGTGTATTTCAAAGAGTGAGAGAGAGAGAAAGACAGAGAAAAAGAGAGTGAAAGAGAGAGGGGGAGAGAGAGAAATGTTGTATACAGTCTTCTACATCCTTGAGGCTTGCATGTAAGATAGTACCTACTGTATACTTTCATGCCTCCCAGGTACTGAGGGTTGTGCACAAGGAATTTGAAACAAACATACTAAACAACTGCTGTAGAAGACAAGCATTGTGTAACAAGACTTTTGACACAAATCTCAATATAGCCCTTTTGATAACAGCCTTCTGATAACCAATATGGATTCACCACAGTGCCCTCTAGTGAGGGCATGTACAGCGCAATAATAACAGCATAATGTAGGACAGGACAGATGCAATTATACATTATGCAACACAAGGAAAAATAGTGCCTAAAATGATAAAATGATATCTCTAAACCGTTTAACTGTTTGCCAATAAGGTTGTCAATAAAGTTCAATTTATTTGTTAATAAACTTTTAGACAATAACATCAGGCTTTGGTTAATGTATACAATATATACTGTAGGATGTATTTGGCAAAATTATTATTTTGATTCTCAGAATATACCTTTGGAAATGCTTTAAATATATAAAAATTAATAATAGCTTATATAGGAAATAGGAAAAAATAAAATTTCTTTGACTGTGTTCTAATTAGCAGAACCCAGCAGCTCCACAGATAAAACTTTAATATAGATTATTAAAATGCACCCTGCCATGAGAATATTGTCTGATGAACAAACAGCTTTTACAACATACCTGAGACTTGCATAACTAATTCTCCAAAATCATTTATTTTGGTCCAAAGGGCTGTATAAACTGAAACTCAACAATTACAAACAATTTACAAAAAGCATGTGGTCAAAACAAATGTGCCTTGTTACTAAAATCATAGTGTTAGTGTTTTTCAGCTTTATAAACCAAGTTCTTGTCTTGACACCAAAATGTCCTTTTTTGTGCATATGGTATGTTAATTTTCCTATTCAAAATTTTATAGTTTGACCAGTGAAAACCAAGACAATAAATTGCCATTATGTCACCTTATATTTATAAATTTGAGACTTCTTCTGTGATAATGTATTAAAACAGGAAGTTGGAATGAGTATAGCGTCCTCAAAGCTGATAGACAAATCAGCAATACACATAATCCACAAATCTAATTTTGATTTTATGGGGTGTTTAAATAATTCATGCCAATGAAAGGGAATGAGAATGCATACTTACACAACACTCTTTTATCTCACCCAACATCCATTGCATCTACAGAATAGTCAAATAAGAGGATAATTAACATCTGTCAGTTAGAGATGTGAAGAGAAAACAGTTTTATGTTCCCAACTCTAGTAAATATGAAAGCAGAAGACTGTTATCATGTCAACACACTAAATGC
Organism: Yasuhikotakia modesta; assembly: GCA_036877545.1. Classification (NCBI taxonomy): domain Eukaryota; kingdom Metazoa; phylum Chordata; class Actinopteri; order Cypriniformes; family Botiidae; genus Yasuhikotakia; species Yasuhikotakia modesta. The sequence goes on from JBAJNP010009153.1 coordinate 13,269, forward strand.
GTGTTGGCCTGAATCGCTTTGACTGGGTTCAGTGGCCCGGCATTGGTTAATATGACAAACCAGTGATGCGACTGACATGGAAGAGCAATGAAAAATTGATACACAATCTGTTTCTCGCTGGCAGAGCTCCTCCAGTCTCCCTTGTCTCTGTGTTGACTCATACTTCCAGCTCTATAACATCAGGAAATTGGACTTGTGGTGACAAGAAATATAGTCTGAAGAGTTGTTTTAATGCAATATGAGTCAAAAGCATGTATGTTTATACTCTACAGCTAAGTAATTAAAGAGCATGTACGTAAAGAGAACGCACTATTAACAATAAATATTTCAAAGTAGTATGCATGCTACAACCCAGTCGTAGCAGAGTGGAACGAATGTTAACAGAAAGAACTGGATTCATAAAAGATCGCTTGAATGATGGTTGAGTAAACAAATTCAAAATAGCCTAATTTTCAGCTTATATCTACTGAGAAATAAGCATTGTAGTCAGTAAATATTTGCTTCGTTAAGTCTAAAGCTCATGTGCATGTATTACCTCATTAGGCAGGATGTCATGCTGTTTTGGAAGCCTGTATGAAACCATTTACATTTATGAATTTGGCCGACACTTTCATCCAAAGCGACTTACAATGCACTTAAACTATACATTTCATCAGTACATGAGGTCACTGGGAATTGAACCCAACTGTGCTGCTACGTCTTAGCAGGTAGTAAATTCTTGTAGCAAACTTAATAGGAATAAAGAGGGATGAAGCTGTAATCTCAGACAGGGCAATGAGCCCTAAAGAGGACATCCCTTAATCACCCTAACTGGCTTTTTAATTTATCACAGTTTTTAACTGTAATGTGAGTCTTCTAAACTGCTTCCAATCAGCTTTTCTATTCCAAACACAATAATCAGATGATCGCCATCTCAGAACTTTGTGGTGAGACATTAGATCCTTAACTGAGAAAAATCATAGCGCTAATTTTCCTTAAAAGTCTCTTTATGACAATTAGCAGGCATATTAAGTGATACATACTAAGCAAAACTATTATTAATTTAGTTTTTTACACTTGATATGAATTGGAATGAAACCCTAAAGGTGTGATAAACGTTAATGAAAACATAATAGTATTTTTGCTAATTGAAACAAAAATTGTAACAAACACAATTGTGAATAATGTCAATTAAAATGAAATACATATTCAGCTGTGTATATAAAAATAATATAAATAATGACCTCAGACTAAAACACATTATTACTTTTAAAACCCAGATTCATTAAAATACGCTTTTCGTCAGATATTTAAACATTTTTAACACAGAGTAAACATTTTAATTTTAAATCAATTACCACATTTACTGCCTCAAAATACTAAAATAACAAACCTGCAAACCTCAAACTAGAAAACACTATATATTTAATGCTTTAAGTATTTAATCATAATTTCTCTTTTTAGCAGGAGTGTGTTAAAAATTCAAAACAGAAAATAGAAAAATTTAGTTAAAAGCTGAAAAGAAAGAGATGCTTGACTGTAGTTTGATGCCTGCAGAGAGACTGTTTTGAGTGTTATATGAGTGTTGAAGAGGTGTGTGTGTGTGTGTGTAGACAGATGTAAGCACCTGATATTGGGCTATTGAAGAGCTTCTGTGTGGGATTTTCTTTCAAAGCCACCTGCAGGACACCTGACTTCCACTCAGCTGTGTGCTGCTCCTTGGATCTGACCTTTGTCTGAAGACTGTCAATCTTGTCAAGTTGTAACAATGTTAGAGAACATGAGCTCTGTGTAGTTTGACCTGACAGAGGCATGTATGTGTGTGGGTGTGTGTGTGTTTAATCGGTTATTGTACAGTATATATATAGGATGAAAGTGTTCTTTTCTACAGCCAGTTTTTGCAGCTTTCGTACCCGGACAAACTCAACAGTACACACTGACTTTCATGCACATAATTATGTAAAAACACCACAGATGTAGAGATTGACTGGCTTCTATATGTCAGGGGTTTTTACTACAGTCAATGCATTTCAGTTAAGCTGCTTTAAAATAATATTTATTATGGAGGAACTCTCCATAGAGCGTTTTATTCAGCATGTTAGACTAAAATCAACACTGATACAACCACTACAGAATGTCTCTGTGGTACAAAACTACTCTGTCATTACAAAGACCGCACTTCTAAACCAAAATTTATACGCCTCGTTCACAGTGTATTCACAGCAGACACACACACAGGCGACACCTGTGTAAACAGATGTTTCATGGCATGGGAACTGGTCCAGTACTAAAAAGTTATTTTTTGAAAAACTTCACTCACAAACATCAACATTTGCTCAAGGACATTTGAATCCTGCTCGCTAAAAACCCCACAATTATCACAAAAGTGCGTAATCAAAAAACACATCTCCGCTAGTTAATTTCTGTCTCTGTTTAAAGTTTATACAGAGCTTGAGGTTCAAAACATCAAAACAATCTGTTGGATTTATACAAACAATTCCTAAAGCATCTATTGAGACATCTTAAGAGGTTATCTTTATGACATTTTTACCGACAGACGTTTAAACAAAGTCTGCCAGAACTATCTGGAACTGACGCAAAACACGTCGCGGGATTCTAGCATCAGACTGGCGTTAATTTGATATGAAGGTCATAAAAGGAGAAGAGATAACTTCACCATGCTGAAAACATTATGCTGTTATCTAGATGCTGTATCCTGTGCACTTCTTTTTATCTGAGATCTGTGTGCACGCTAAATAAAGAGGTAAGTATCCAGATGACATTGCCTCTGGGCCGATCTGGGGACACTCTCCTTATCGGCACACTGCGTATCTGATCTCTGTTTCTTCTGCTGAAAAACCATAAAAACAAATATTAAAAAAAAAGAACAAGAGAAACAGGGAAAATGTGAGTTCTTGAGGGTAGCAATAGAGGCCAACAGGAAAGGTATTTGCTATATTCAATGTGTCTGTTGTAGTTTGGGTTTAATCAATAATTCCAAGGTTAACCTAAACTTACAATGCTAGGCTTGCAACACAAACCATCCACCGTAAGTCTCAACAAGGCAGACTTTACTAGTGTACAGCTATGTAGCACGATAATGGAGCATTTGAACTTTGTGAGGGTCAGGGTGGGTGCAGCGCTGGTGGAGGCCAGCGTGAATTATGGGACTTTTGCCTGCATGTGGCAACCATTTGGAGCCTGGATGTCACCCTTCTCCTTAATAACTCCCATGACCTGGTGAGAGTCACTTTGGTAATCCTCTGATAAATCAATGTCTGTGTTAAATGTCACCAGCCTAAAAAAGAGAGGCTGACTGAGAGACCTCCAATGCACCTTCGCACACAGTGACAAAAATTAGCTTTAATAGTTTCTCAGGCTGGAACAGCTCGGGTTCGAGCCCCATGCTGCGGTTCGTTCTTGCTGCTTCATATTAAAAAAAAAGTTCATTACTTAAACTAGCTGTTCCCCTGCTATGCTAGCAGCCATCACGGAAATAATTGACACTGTTGTTCCAGAGATGTGAGGAAATGCAGGAGGTTTGGCCTATTATCTTTTAATAAGTGAAGAAAGACATCAAATGTATCATTTCTGTTTTGTTATTATATTTGTGAATCACTTAAAACATTCTGATTCATTCAGAGCAATTTCACGAATCGGTCCGAATGCTCCATTCCTCATAACATGATTTTTCCTATTAACTAATTTCCTATTGTCAGCTTGTGTTTCCATGTCAGATGCACTGTTTCCTTAGTGCAGATATTAAAAACCTTTCCTACCAGTCTCTGACCACCACACCCATCTAAACCATCAGCACTTAGCATAAACACACCTCTCAAAATAGAGCTAAACTGTTGATAAAGTTGATAAAAATGCTCAATATTAAACACCAGTATTGTCATAATACAGTTTCCTGTCCCATGTGATTTGTCATTTATTATTTAATTGGCTCAAAAGCTGTATCCATAAGCAAACATTACATTTATATCTAGTACCACTGCCATTGGGATGAATTAAAAGGCTAATTGTTTGTTTTTCCCATGTATTTTATTGCCAGTCTCTAGTTCCTAGGAATTCCTAGACAGTCAAAGACAAAGACAAGATTTGTTGGCCCTTTTGAGCATCATAAAAATGGCAGTAAGAACCCAGAGCATTATGTTCACCACAAAGACAGGAGAACATTGTGGACCCTTGTTACTTCACAGTCATCCCCATTTGATGAAGGATTAAATATGCCTTGTGAAACAGAGCAAAAGGCACGACTATGAAGCATAATTCAGCTGTCTTTTTCAGTTTAACTTCAACTAAAATAGAGGGAGAGACCAACGTCCTATTTTTCTGGAACTGACAATGAGAAGAGGCTACACTGCTACTTATTAGACGGCTATTGTACCACACAGTTATTAATATTGATTTCCACCTTAGGGGATATCAATTCTGTTCTACTGCTGCATACATATCCTAATGATGGGACTGAGACCTCAAAGAAAACTGCAGCTCATTGCAGATTCAGCAAACCGCAGGACTTGTGAAACCAGAGCTGTACTGTTATATAAACAAGATAATGTTGCAGTGAAATTGTCCAGCCTAATACACTCACATGCATTGGTTTGACAAATCAACGGCGGCCGTATCTGCGTGTTCTCTTATTGCGTTTCCTCTTCACGTGCAATCATTCGCAGCAGCAAACATGCAATTATTGATACTTCTGTCACACAATAATAGCATTGTTCTGTCTTCAGAATGGAACATGTTGACACCCAATTGTATCATTATTCAATTCCCATGGTGTTTCCCGACAGAAGCAATGCAGGCTGCAGCAATTCTTAAAGTTTGGCGCAATATTCCCAGGATGATATGCGGAGCTATTTATTCAAAAGCATTCAATCATAATGTCACTGGTGTTATAGAATGTGTTATTTCTCGAGGTCTCTGGTCTGCGTTACAATGAGAGGTATTTTATATTTTCCCTACAGATGTGGGCAGTTTATCTCACTTTATGAAAGTCATTCAGCGGCGAGAGTTTTATCATATGGAGGTAAGGTGACTGAGGCTGAAGGTTATGATTGTCTGAGGCATTTTTTGACATTTATGACTATATGTGTCTGTATATGTTTAACTGCCTGCTGTTTTAAAAATAATAACAGTTAGATAAAAAACAACAACAAAAATTATTTAAAATGCCATTTTAGCACAACTATTAAACAATAAATAGCAAAAAAAACTAATAGCTGTAGTATTTCTTCAAAGAAGTATTGTCATAATACAGTTTCCTGTCCCATGTGATTTGTCATTTATTATTTAATTGGCTCAAAAGCTGTATCCATAAGCAAACATTACATTTATATCCAGTACCACTGCCATTGGGATGAATTAAAAGGCTAATTGTTTGTTTTTCCCATGTATTTTATTGCCAGTCTCTAGTTCCTAGGAATTCCTAGACAGTCAAAGAC
>JBAJNP010009154.1:0-18700 GCA_036877545.1 Yasuhikotakia modesta
GAATGTAAGAATGTAAGTACTGCATAATGCTGAAACAACCTTTTGCTTCTTGTTTTCTCAAATTACCTGCTTATATCTCCCATCAACTGGACTCCTCTGTCCAATAGAGAGCTGGCAGACAAACCTGCCTTCACCATCTATAAAAGAACATAGGTGACACATGGGTAAATCTCATGAACTCTATCCAAAACCATACAGACATCTCTGTGTAATATTCACTCAGCACAGGTTTGCAGGTTTATTGGTGATGAGGTACATAAATGATAAACCTTAAAAGAAGGGATGGACAACTGGTCAAACGAGATGGAGCTCTCCTCACTCGTAGGTGTGTCAAGATCAAGTGGCCGATGCAGTGATGACTTAGACGTCCTCTTATTTGTTGGTTGCTTAACAGACCAGTTTGACACATGATAATGCGCCAGGTAATTTTGGTAACAAGCCATTAAATGTGGCTGTGTTGTCAGGAGGCCTGGTTCCCCTTTTTCTGTTTCAATGGAGCCCTCCTCCTCTAACCCCAGTGCAGAGACAAATGAGGCTTGGGAGGTGTGGCTAGGCAGTGGAGGGGGGCGGGGCTCTGTGATTGACAGAGGTCCCTCCACACTATGGTATATAGATGTCCGGCTGTGTTCTGTGTGGGGCTGACCCTGTTGTCTTCTCTTGCGTTTCCTCCCTGGATAAGTACCTGGCCCTTCGTCACTGCTGATTGGGTCAAATTCTTCATTGGCGCTAAAGTAAGCTTCACTATCCGCTACGGACATGGAGGAATCAACTGAACGATACTGGTGGAACGTGCTAGAATCAGCCGATGGAGTAAAAGGGAAAGATCCATAGCTCCTTCTCTGCCTTGGAGAGTCTAGAACGTTTTCGTCACTACGGGAAACCTCACTACTAAATTGAACGCCAGTAGGAGGTGTAGGTTTCTCTGCAAAGACAGCAGCTGATAGGCTCTTGGTGCTGCCGAGGCGAGTTGATTGGACAGAAGCCTGGCGCTTGAGAGGAGAACGGAGTGGAGACCGCAAAGGTGGGCCCTCAGGGACAGGACCATCAGTGGTTACATTCATTAACCTGTAAACATACCACACAGTAAAAATGCACATCCACACACTCAGAATAAAACTGCAGACCTATTTATATTATGCTATTTTTGTTAAATGCTTACTTCTAAAGAGTACGTGTCTGACTTACTCTGTGGAGGGGGAGGGACTCTCTCGTTCTCCAGCCAGCAGAGGCAGGGCAGCACTGGAGGAAGAGTTTTCTTCTGAGGAAGAGGCAGAGCTGTGGGAGCGTTGAGGTACGTGAAGACTGAGGTGCTGGCCACGCTTCTCCATGTCTATTACTGGAGCAGGAGAACACGTGTCTCTTCGAATACAAACACCATTACCTGCAAGTGGACCAATCAGCTTTGAATTACCAATTAATAACTTAAAATGGCAACCAATCAGCATCAATACAGCATCATGCTATCCAAAAAACAAATAAATATACCGTCAGAGAGTTTAGGAGTTTCCTTAGTGACAATCCATTCTCCTGGATGTAATAATGATTGGCCATAGGACATGTCACTCTCAGAACTAATGCCAGAAAAGGCAGAGCTTGATGAGGGTGTGATTTCCTCCAAGCGGAAGAAGTCCAGGCCTCCAGTTGTGCCACCGAAAAACCGGCATCCTCCAAGACATCCACAGCGGTTACGGCTTCTCTTGTATTTTTCCTCTGGCCAAAGGAACCAAAGTCTAAAACAAACACACACACCAACATGGTGAATAAAGATATTTACTAATGTAAGCTTGACACATGCAATACCATTACATTAGTATACAGTTATGAATTATGAAGAAAGGTATGCATGAACCTCTTAGTTTTCATGTCATGAAGCTCCAGGAATTGTCTCTGAACCTCATATTTAGCTGGATGGTCAGCAGCCAATGCAATATCAGCAGTGATGAGGTTAAAGGTCATAGAACCAGCTTCAAGCCAATGAGATCGCCGAAGAAGGGGAGGAGGCAGGCCGAGCCTGGCCACTTCCTGCTGCTCAATGAACTGAGCGATCACAACGTCCTGTAGGACGGCACTGATGCCTTCACCAACAGCAGCTGTGTGCAAGTTACAGGTCGCCAACCGCAATGCTCCAGTCTGACAGATACAAGATTAACGTTTATTAATCATTAATGACCGAGTCAATTCTGGACAAATCTGACTGGTCACTAACCTTGACGTTAGCTGCACATCCATGTTCAACAATGAAAACCTGGGCTCCATCAACCGTCAGTCTTGTCATAGTGTACTTCAAATCCTCAGATGTCCGACAAGGGCCAGGCAGGCCTGCATACTACACATAGAGGTGCATTCAGCTGCTGACAGCACAGAGGAAACCATTCTTTCTATGACAGAGTGTAGTCATTTCTGTCCTACCTTGGCATCACAGACTCTGCGATCGACACCATGTTGGCAGGTGACGGATGGTTTTGGCTGTTCCAGCTGGAACTCTCGAGACAGCACATGGAAAACAAAGGTCTCGCCCCACTCCAGAAGGGAGGCACACTACAATAAAAACATCAGCAAAACATTATTCTGCTTTACGAAACATGTTGTTTTCTGTTTGGTTTTGGCATCTATGGCTTGCTGTCAGTTATCACAGATTGAGGCCCTGATGCAGTGTTTTGACAGGGCAACACAGGAACCTATCACATTGTGCATATAATTATAAAACAATAATCACATGACTGTATATAAATATTGTGAATAGAATTCTTGATTCTGATTGGTCAGTTGTGACAAAAATAACATTAAAACTGATAACATACTGCTCATCCAGTTCCAGTACCAGTACAGTTCACCCAGTACTACTTTTTTATGCATCTCATATTAGTTTTGAATTTGTTACTAATAAATACTTTCAGTACTTTGTGTCCAATTATTTGCTTTTGGCAAGCATTCGTATAGTAAGCCTATATTCAGAATATATAAGAATATATCCAGCCAGATGTTTTCACAAATAAAACGCCATTCAGGGCGACAAAAAAACTGATCACCCTTTAGTGTATTATTTTGCTGTAACAACTAGCAGGATGTATATATTAGGTCTCATGTGGTAAATGTCATACATGGGTTGAGTAGTGTCAAAAGTTTCATACCTGTGGCACAGTAACTCTTCCTGTGAGAGCTCCAGCCTGAACATCAATAAGCCAGGCATATTCAAGCGTGTCACTGCCTGCTGGTAACCCCTCAGCCGAGAACATGGCATGGGCCCTCATCTGCAACCCAGAGAGGCTCAGATGGCCGTCCCGCAACACAGCATCAACCGCAGGCCGCTACGCACGCAAATGAGAATAAATGACACCGATAGAAACATCGAGACTTTCAAACAGCAGCACCTACAAGAACACAAATCTTATCACTTCCTCCTACCTGATAGTTGTCGCTGACAAATACATGCAGAGGAGAGAGAACGAGCTGCAGCATGGTCTCCTTATAGCCCTTCTTCATCTCAAAACACAGACGCTCCAGGAAGCCGGTGGGGCCCTCTGGCCCATCACTGCTGCAGTGCTGCAGAAACAGCACAAATATGCTAGATTTACAACTAGATTTGAGTTTCTGAGGGAAGCAACAGTGATTCCAAGACAGCAAACAGCATTAGAGCTCCAGCTAAGTTAATTTTAAGGCTTTGGTTCTGGGTAAATAAATCAGCCCTGCTTTGCTCAGGGACTCAACCCAAGAACTATGTAATAAAGGCTTACTACCACTACCACTACTACTAGAGCAAGTTGACTATAAATAATTAAATATACGCAAGTAAAGACCAATCACAATTCAGTATGCAAACAGATGTGGAAAAAAAGACCAATTATAATTCAGAGCAAGTTATTGCTGTCAGTTCCAATTTAAATAATGAATGTTCCTTAATTTAAAACAACAATAAATGTTTATACTTTAACATAAACTTTAACATACTTTTACTTTATAATTTTTAGTATTAGGTGAATTTATTTAACTTTCAAATTATAATTACCTACAAAACAAGCTACTTCTACCTAGAGTTAGAGGTTTGGAATAAACCTAAGCTATAATGCTTGAGGGACATAGGGCTAACTAGCACAGTAATTTAAAGACTTACAAAACATCAGCTTCTAAGAATTAAGTGGTGTGTAAGTGGTACTGACCGTTGGAAGGCGTCCATGGACCTTGTGCAGGTTGATGAGTACAGTGATGTCCCAGGGCCGTAAGGAGAGGGGGTGGGGCGTTTCTTTAGAGCCCTTCTCCTCTAAACCCACACCGGTCCAACCAGATGAGGAGGAGCAGGAGCTCAACACAGGACTGGACAAAGACTCCTCAAAGTCTGTGTACATGTCATCCTCTCCAAAATAGTTTTCCTGTGCAGATACACATCACAACAACTGTTTAAAGAAGTAGTTTTATTTTGGTTGGCATTTGGCAGCTAAAAATCACACTTCAAAAATCATATAGCAGCTTGTACATTCTTCAAACTATATCCTTTTTTCATTACCAACATTAGTGTGTGTGCATTGCGTACCTTGATAGAGACCAGTGCTCTGAGCAGAGGACCATAGAGCATGATGTGAGAGTCTGAGCTCAGCTCCATCTCTACATGTAAACGGTCTGGAGGCAGCAGGCTGGGGTCTGAGGAGACTCTGGGTGGGGGAGGCACAGGCGGAACAAGCTCTGGAGGTCGAAGCGCTGATAACATGGATTCCTCTATTTCTGACACTGTAAAGTGGCATGTCAGGAAAACTTATCAAATACAGTGCAATTCAACTGATATATGCTTATAGTTTTTTGTTTTAAGATTCAAAATGTATTTGTCACAGTTATGCACACAAATATTCTTTAGTGAAATATTTATCTGTGGAACAAGAGAATAACTAAGACCCTTTAAGACCCTTGTGTGGTCTTAGAATTCTGTATACTAATTGTCCTAAGGGTAAAGAAATGACCCGCTTTCACTAAACCTTCAAAATAAGCCGCTAAATTTAATGTCAATTCTTAAATCTATTTTGCATGAAGAAACAACAAACAAGCATGTTGCAGTAACACCACCTAAAATCCCTAAAGAACAGGATGTGTCCATGCTGAGAAGCCCGTAAGTCTTATTAACTAAAGTAACTAAACTGCTCAGGTTCTTCAGTGGCATTGTTTAAACACTTACAGGATTGTTTGAGCTGCTGGTCAGATTTCTGAGGGTAGATGGGATGCCAAGTGTAGTCTATAATCAGCATGAAGTTTGGCACACTCCAACAGTCAACCCAGCCAGCCCTGTAAACACACACAAACAGCTTACATCAATAAAAACAGGTAAGAGAAGCTGAAGATGCGATGACATAAAGACAACTCACTCAGAGTGAGTCATGTTCCTCCAGCGGGGCTTGCTGTTTTTGGGAGGAGCCCCTTGTCCTTCTGGTGGCATGTTGCTGTCTGGTGGGCTCTTACCATGCTGGTAATCTTTAGCGAGGGTGAGCAGCGGGTACCGGCTGGGATGACAGTCCGGCAGACATAAGCGCATGTCTGTGTCCTCAGCCTGTATGAGTTTGTTACTAGTTAGCTTTGTATACAGATTATATTTTCTTACATTTATTTTCTTAAAGGGACAGCACACACAAAAAAGAAAATTATGTCATTAAGGCAAAACTGTTCCTTTAATGTCTGAACAAAAACATTATTATAAAACTGACAGGTGTGTGTATATCAATGTTCCCAAGTGTACACTCACTCTCAGACAGAATCGTGTGTTACAGGTGGCCGGGACAAATTCGTGAAAGGGCAAAGTGAAGTCAATATTCAACGTTTCCCCACAGGCAGCGAGATACACTACAGACAGAAAGCATGAGCAGTGTGTGACCTACTGTACAATTCTAAATTCAAGGCAAAAGTACTAAGGTATTATAACTTCTATCACCACAGCTTTTCTCATCTCTTTGAATTGTGTTGTTGCTAAAATCATTACTATGGCTGACAATGTAAATATATTGTACATTTACGGCAGTGTCTTAACAAATAATTCTTCAAAAACACTTTGGAATTGGATACAGTGTGAACAAAGCTTTAGTAATTTGTTAGGCTTTCTTACAGCATCCACATTTCTCAAATCTCTATATTAGTATTGTCCACTCAGTTAATAATGTTTCTTGTACCATTTTCCTGCTGTTTGGTGGAACAGTCAATCCAGTTGTGCTGATTGGCAGCCCAAATCATCTCAAACTGGTGAAAGAGTATCTTAAACTTCCACGAATATGGAACGAATGAGTAGATGTCAGGTTCACTATCACTGGCCCAGTCCTGAATTAGATCTACAGATCAGATTGATATGAGGTCAGTAGCTGGACAGGCTTTAGCAGGCAGTAAATTACAAGTAAGAGAGTTCCTGTTACCAGTGAAGAAGTTCTTCTGTGCATAGATGAAGTGGTATGTGGCTTTGTACACCTCGATTTCACACTGCCAGGACTGGGGCATGTTCCATATGCGCGGGTAACTGGCGATTACATGGAACTGAAGAGGAGGTGAAAGACAGCTGTTAGCACTGCTTAAAAACATACAGCAACATCTGTGGTGATGCAGGATGCTAGACTAGTTTATTATCAAGTCTAGGGTTATTTCCATCTTGTGTTTATGACCTATAGTATGCATCACTTCACAGGTCCACAGTGACTATTAGACTGTTAGTGTGCTGAAGCCTCTCTAAAGATGTTATGAAATAGCGCAGTGTGGCTGAATTGCAATATGTAGAAAAGCATCTTGTTCTGTACAATGTAATATTTGTTAGATTAAAAATATTGCTTCTCTAAATTCATGTCGTGCAACAAATTTACAGCATTTAACAATATATTGCAAGACAATTACTGTCAGATTTCAAATCTCCCGATGCCAGTTTTTTTCCTTTTTTCTGTTTTTATTATAGTCATTATCTGTTTTTGTTATGACTATAACAGCTTTGTGCAATTAAAGCATATTTATAGTAAATGTCTGTAACTATACTGAATGTCAGAAAACTATACTGCGACTGGCATCTATACATCTCCAAGAAAAGACTCTGATCAGGGTTTGGCAACATGACTGTAAACCAGCTAAATTATACAGTGATCAGTGTCATTCTCAGATACTTCCTGTTATTCCTATGTAATGTGCTCAGATATCTATAAGACATATATAATATACTTACTATAATAATTGAAATAACTGTATACTAACTAGATACCACCCCTGCACCTCACTCTAACCCCTGTTAGGTCAATATAGTTACATTAGATTATTCAGTACTTTGTGTAGGCACAATGTAATTGTACTGTAATATGAAGTGCAAATCTGTCAAACACTGTATATGTGCAAACACTACGTTGTGTGTTGAATTTGGAGATGGACATAAATAAAATCATGTGCTGCACTCACAGCCAGCATCTCTGCTTCTAGCAGCGTCCTGTACTGCATACTGCTGGTGGTATCCACATGTAATAACTGACCTTTAACAGTAGGAGAATAACCTGAGAGGAAAACAGAGAAGAATTAAAAAATAACAGTAGAATAGCAGGAATTACATGTAATCATGTAGCAAGCAGTGTTGGGTAGTAACAAAAAGTGATTCTCAACAAACATTCTCTAGCATTTTTTTCCAGAAACATTTTTTTATTATGCTGGTTGGAAGTTTCTTTAAATCCTGATAGCAATATCTCACATAATATCTCACATACACACACACACACACACATATATATACATACATTTTTTAATATTTCTTTACTACACAAGCTACTTTAGCATAGCAAGAGAAGATTTGTGGTAATATATATACATATATATTTATATCACCACATATCTTCTGTGCTATGCTGAAGTAGCTTGTGTAGTAATGAATTATTAAATAATGTTACATTGTGTGCTGTATATATTACAGCGCATGTCTGCAGTTTTTCAGCAACACAAGCAGAGAATAAACTCTCTCCAAATGCCTCCGCTCTATTAAGCAGCAGTGGGGACAGTGTAATTCATTTGAGGCAATGAATCATTTTATCTATATTTTGTTGGCACTAGTTAATCGCTTTTAAAGGATAATTTAACTGTAGTTCAATTATTTTAAAAATAAACTACTGAAATATGCCCGGCTAAAATTGTAGCTTTATCAACACTTAACACATTTTCATTCAAATTCATTCTTAAAAAACAGTCAATGTAACCTTGTAACCAATGTAACTAATTTCTTTTATTACAATTATCTTATTACATAGTTTGATAGTTACCATTTTCCCCAACAGTCATGGGTATGTTGACCTCAAGGTAAGAACCTGCTCCTACATTCACATGGACTGCATTTGTCTCCTGTAAAGACAGATGGATTATGGGTAAATGATTTAAAAAAAAACACAGAATGTAATGAAGGTGTATCTTTCTAATAAATGTAGTGAGTTCACCAAACAATCAGAAAGCTTCTGCAAACAGTTAACCCATAAATAACTGTAGAGGTGTATATTGATCAAATTTATATTGGTAGGCGTTTGTGTAAATACCCTGTTCTTGGTGAATAGCAGGTCTATAGTAGCATCAGCTATGATGTTCATACGCAGCTCAAAAGCAAGGATCTGTCGTGGTTTGCCTGGTGTGGCAACGTCGCTCACTTTCATTGGCTGATAGTCAGCAGGCAGGAAGAACTTCCATAGGCTGTCTCTGCAGGGGCGGAGTCAAAATGACAAAATGAGAAACACAATTAAATTGACACACAGCTGCTTTCAAATAGGTTTTATTTAGTACCTCTGCCTGTCAGCCCATGGACCGTAGTTAAAGTCTGTTCCCTTTCCACACACAATGTCCAGCCCCCAGCAGGGAGGTAAGTCCTGTAGCTTGGTGTCTTCAGAACAGGCTTCTGTGTCTCCATTCTCAAGTTCTTCTGGGACCAAACCTACATACACACATACACACATGACATGAATGCAAATCCACACAGAACCTCTCAAGCACACAGTCTTGTTTATGAGACAATGGCAACAACAATTAAACTTTACCTTTCAATATCAATGTTTATATATATCTATAAATGCTTTAGTTTTTTAAGCACATGCTTTTGGTAACTGTAATACTGAAGAGGAGGTATAACTGATAGTACAGCGGGCTTAAATTGATATTTGATATATAAACTCTAAAACATAATTCAACTCAAGACAATCACAAGACTTATTTTACTCCTAAAAATCGACAACCACTATTCTAAAATCATTAAACTTTCTCAAAGGAACCTGTAGTGAATTAGCCTTTAGGGTTGCCCTGCTGATTAATGTCACGACTAAACAGCTCTATTAATGTGACCAACAAGGTTTTCACATGCAGGAATACTGACAGATCAACAAACACTTTGATTACCTGGTTCATCCTGGTAGTAGTAAATGTCCACATCATTCGACTGCATGACCACAAATCCCTCCCCCATCAGCCTGGGAGGCCTGGAGACAGTAAATCGTTGTTTAAACAACTGCCACATTACTCTCACTAATCGTTACCGATCCAGCAGTTAACAGTCAAGACTAATCCTCTAATATACCAATTAATTACAACAATTAAAATAAATCTACGCTTACTTGCAGCTAAACTATGACTGACATTAGAGGGGAAAATCCAATCTATACAGGAAGAGATTAATACCTTAATGTTCAGGCTGTTATGTTAATATTATTTTGAATGTAAATTAAATTACACAATTCAGTGCATTTGTTAAGTAACTATTACAAATTATCTCCACTGGTAAATTAAATAAGCTTTGCATTTATAACAGCACATTAATAAACCATGAAATTTATATTTGAATGCCATTATTCATAAGCACAAAAGTAATTCATCATCTCAAGATGCAGCAAAAGGCTACAATTTCTCATTATAGCTGATTCAGGAATGTCTAACTTAACAAATCATTATCTTTTCATTGCATTATCACCTGATAGCACCTTTTTATGCTACACACTCTGTTATGTGCCCATATTTATTAGCATCACTCATGAAAAATCCCTGTTGTGTTATTACTCAGCTAATCTGCTGTTTTCTATACTCCCTCTATAGAACTCTCAAACCTAAATGCATTGTCTGTATTTATACACCCTGTCATGTGCACTTCCCATATATATCTCATTATCACTTGTACACTGTGCTTTCTCCATTTATATTCCATGTCATTTGCACTGATCCATTCTCAGGCCATCTATACGACATGCCATCAGCACTTACATCATAATGCTATTTTCAAAATCTATTGCTATTTGCACCGCTGGTTAAATGTGGACTTACACGCCACACAATAAAATTGCATCTGATCCCATGTGATTTAAAAGAATGGAGATTATCAGCCTTACTCATCATTTTGAAGGCCCAGGTATCGCGGACTGGGCACTAACATGACACGGACGTTCTCCAGAGAGCCTTTCACAATGTGCATGAACTGATCCAGGTGGCTGCTGGGCGGTTTAGTGGCGTATGTCAGAAAGGCATCATCAAAATTCATACAGAGCGTCTGAGGAAGGTGGTGATTCCCGAACGCGACGCGACCCTGAGAGCAGAGACAGGAAACAGACAGGAAATGTGTAACTGAAGAGGCCTTGCTTCAATCTTACATGATGAATTGGTATAGATATTAAGAGGGACTTAAAGAGGTCTAAATGAAAGCCGTTGCTGCGTGTTGACTTGAGGAAGTTGTTGAAAGAGGAAGTTACTGAATGGTGACTGCAGTACTCACTGTGCTGATGTTGACTTTAATGACAGGGATGAGAGACCTCCATGAGGACGAGGGGTCCTGAGTTTCAGCTTTGATGTTAACGCTATAAGAACAACACAAAAACATCCCTCTATTCATTCAGACAGAACTTGATGTACTACATGTATGGCTTGATTTTTTTGTTGAAAAATAGTTGGAAAGCACATATTCAAGCAAGTATTGAGATATCAATAAGCACAACAACTGCTTAAACACAGCTCAAAATCTATAGATATGAAACATGGCTGCAATTTTAAAATGACTGCAATATAAACAATATACATTACTTCTTTTATTGCTATATTAAAGGTGATGTGTTGAGCCTGCACCTCTGGGATTAATTTACAGTTAGAATTTAATAACTGTAATCCAATAACGAACTATAGGTTTTAAACAAGCTCCCATCTCCAATCTGTCATTGCTCCAAAAAAAGAAAAAAAAAGAAAAATGTGTAGTCCTAACCCCACACAATCACAACAGGTTGGGCTAACGTTACTGTGTCATGCGGGTCATGATTTTCAAACAAACAGAACAATGAATCAACAAAAACTTACACTTATGGGGTGAGTGAAATTCACACATCACTTTTAATCTTTTGTGCTAACATTTTTCAGGTATTCTCTGTATTAGTGCAGTATTGCAGTGCAGTTTTGTTGAAGATTACCTCTCCAGGGCTGTATCTCTCTGTTCTCTACCTTTCTCCTCATCATGGTGGGGTGGGATAAGGGTGGGCTCCAAGCCAAATATCTCCTGAAGCCGGGCGTATAAATCCGTGCGATTATACACATGGAACTCAAAGCCATTAACAGTCACATAAAGTCGTGTCTCAGCCTTCGGGTCTGCAATCACAATGCAACCAATCAAGAACCAGAGCAATGTGGGTTTTAACCACAACTAATCATATATATCATATAATTACATCAGTATAGAAGCACAAGTTTAAATCACCCTAAACAAAAAGCCTAATTTAAAAATTTCTGTTACAACAAACCTAGTTTGTTTTAGAGTCAGCAGAGCCCACTGAACAAATAAAACGAAATGTTGTTTATTGTTTTTACTGACCATGTTGTTTCTGTTTGGGGTTATACATCTTCCACCAGCGAAATATGAGCAAACCATCCTGTATTCTGGAAGAATGATTTACAGTAAATAAAGACAACCATCTCCCATAAGCAAAACAAACACAATTCACAGACAACAGTACAAAGATAAAAATAGCAGACCATAAACAGGGCACAGATAACAAAAAGATTACAGATTTTTGGTAGATTTTGTTAGATTTTTGTGTACCTGATAGACATGTCTTCATTGATGTAATAAACATCTCTGAACATGACCTTCCCAGAAAGCACAGAGAATGAAAACGAACCTGCCAAACAAACACAAAGTGGCGATCATTATAAAACAAACACACAACTGAAGCCAGAGTACAGCTGCTAGCAGTGAGTCTAACTCACCGATGTGCATGTATCCATTCTTATATAGTCTGTTGATGATGACGGTGAGGATAAGTCCAATATTACGGGAATTGTAGTATGTCAAGTATATAATCCATCCACAGGACATAATAGTGGCTGTGAAAACAAAAGCCACACACATAAATCAATGACGTCTAAATAACACCCATCAATAATTAAAAATAATCCATAATGAATAAAATAACATCCGCTAAAATCACCAGTGTAATACAGTATCTACACCAAACACTGGAAGCCTCAAAGCTAAACACCTTCAAAATGTTCACTCTCCAGGTTTAGAATGAAATGAGATTTTCCTGTACAGTATTTTATTACAGCAAATGTAATGAAATCGCTACATTAAAGTGCTAAAGAAGCCACACAGAATGTCATAAACTGAAACAGGGCATCTGTCAGCGGAAGAGGCTGTGAGATTTCATATGGCCACTTACCTACAAGAAGCCACATAAAATTGGAGTTGTGTTTGGTGAGGTAGTCATCTAAATCACCAACACTGGGGAAACTGTTGTTGGCTTTGATATCCATGTTTACACCCCACTGCAGATAAGTGAAAAAGACATCACTAACAACAGTAAACAGTTAAATATACATTACTGGCAAAGGCATTAACATATCAGTTATTAATAAAAGAAACATAGCAAATATGTTGTCAAGGCACAATCACTGGAGTATTCACAGAACTCCTTCAATCAGCCCTGAAGTAATTCACCATTTGAGAACATTTATGACATTTAAAAAGCTCTATTGCCTGTGTGTAATGTAGTAAACTCTGCCAGTCCTGTAATCTTTGCAGTCATTTGTATTTATTTGAACCTCTAATACAGTCAACTTTACTGAGGTGACACCAGCAGAAATCTGTGAGAGCAGTGACTTGGTGTGGTCAGTGTGCTCATAGGAGACCTAGGTTTGAGTCTGGCCAAGGTCATGGTTTCATCTTGGTATTCCTTTTGTGCTCAAGGTGTGGTTCCCTATTCTAAGTTATTTATTCCCCTATCTGATACTGTCCTCCACTACATCCTTGTATATCTATGGATTGTCTTTGTAATTTGCTTTGAAAATGAATTCATAATTCATCAAAATGAATTATTCATTTGATTAATTTATTCATAATTTCTCCAAAATCATTAAATAATTAAACCATTACTTTGTATGAAGAGTAGCATGTTTGCACAAATGCACACTCACAGGAAAGGAGACAGAGAAACAGATAAGCTTACACTACATAAAAATAATCAAAATGACAATTGACTCAGTAGATGTAAATGTTCTTCTTTTTATAAAATGACAAAGCACTAAGAATTATCTATCATTAACATTTATCTATCTATCAACGTTTTAACTTATGGTTTATGCAAATTCTGCCTCTGTTTAAACCCATATTCTGTTAACCTCAAGTTAACATTGTATTAGTTATAGCAATAGTATGATTTTAACTACATTGATTAAGCTAAGTTTATTTTTCTTAAAGCACTTGTCAGAGGCTGAAATGAAGTGGCAGGAGAAAGTCATTTGCTGAGATGTGGCGGATTAAATGCAGATGCCATCTGCAGCAATTCAGATAAGACAAATAAAATTCTTACAAGGCAATAGTGATTTTCTCTTCAGTGGGTTTATAATGCATTTGAATTCTAGCATGGCAAGTTTGCTGAAGGAGGCAAACAGAGAATAAGACAACAATGTAAATAACTACATGTATTTATCATAATCATGCTGTAGTCTGGTTGGGGGATAAAAATTCTATTATGTATTTGTGATAGATTGAGGAACAACTGATCAACTGCTAAGCATCATGAAATAGATTATCGAATATCACTCTGTGGCATTTCTGTGGCAAATCTTTTATCTAATTTTACACAAGACGAGTGCAATCTGTTTGAATTAGTGTTGCAGTTTACTTTAATCCCCGTCTGATTTAAAGCTAGAATCTAATCCTTAGAAAGTTGGCCAGTAAACAAGATGAGTAGATTTGCAGTTTGTAGCTGCCTTACAAACAACTCCTACAGACAGAAACATCTATACCTTCCTCAATACTTCTAGAAATGTTGTGCTGACTTTGACCAAAATAACTTTGTACACACACAGCATTCCATTTCCATTTAGGCATTTAGCAGATGCTTTTATCCAAAAAGACTTCCAAGGTGAGAAAAACAAAGAAGTGATAAATCATAGAAAGGCAATTACATCAGTTGTACAGTTACAATTTTACCCAGAGCATTTGGACCTACTCAAGCTATACCATATATTAAAATGCTATTAAACTTATGCCAAATTAAAACCTCTTTAAATAGTCATATCAATTTTCTTTCCAAGGCACATTTAATATTAGCATATAACAAAGTTAGCAAAAATCACAAACAGTAATAATTTAGCCTTTATGAACATCCTTTCTAACCTATAGCATTAATTCAAGCTTTTTTGCTTTTTGCTATGTCTTTAACAATGTTATTTCTTTTTACAATGTTTTGCTTCAGCACAAACTGATGGTTCGCTGTCGAGTTCTGTAATGTTCTTCACTGGCCCATTCATTAATAACAGCCTCTTTGCTAATTCTGCATTACACTGTAATGCATGTCAGTTTAATGATCAGAAGAATTCCTCAGATCAGTTGTGGCATGTTCTCCTCTCAACCAATACAAACTAAAGTTACAAAAAAACAGGCTGTTCAAAAGTGTAGATATCATTTGACATTTGGTTAAGAACAAAAAAACCTGTAACTTATATTTCTGTAACTTAGTTGACAAAGCATTGCATAGTAGTGCTAAGATTGTGGGTTTGATTCCCAGGGAATATATACATTTTTTCAATTTATTTATATCTTGAATGTACTGTAAGTTGCTTATGCATAAAAACAAATGCATAAATTAAGTTGCAATTGTTTGTTTCTCACACCCTGATAAAAATTTGTGTCGGTCTGCAATATTTGCAATTGCTAACTTTGACAGCCAAGATAGAATAAAAAGTTTTTATGATTTTTTTTTATTTTACACTGAGTGCCTTTGTTAAAATGTATATCATGAGACCACTTATCCCTTACCCAACGGAAAACCACGAGATATGGATGTTACACCAGAGTTAAACGCCCACATTGTATGCCTGGTTTTAGGAGGATTTGTAACCCTATAGTTATTTACACAAGGGATCCAGGGTATAACATGTCAAGCCAGGGCCTACAGGTTAAAATAATTGGCATAAAATTAACTATTAATGTGCCAGCCAAAATGAAACTGAATCAGAGAAGATAGCACCTTTGCAACTCTAGAATCCCATGTTAACTGAGAGCCAGTTCAACAGCACAGTAACATCACAGCACTGCGAGGCATCTGAGGATCTGATAGATGCTTCTTTTACCAAAATATAGGTAAGAGTTTGACTGTTCTATAATGCAATACCACCCAAAGAAAATAAAGAAATACAGATGAAACAACAGCAAACTGCTTCGGCAAAAGGTGAGGCATGTTACATAATAACGTTATTTCTGTGTTGTGTCACATCTGGATTATTGTACAAAGACGTTCTAAAAAATGAACGATAAATGCAATAATAAAACTCAATGTGTATAGTTACGCACACCAGAGCAACAAATAAGACACGATAACCATTACAAACCGCTGCGATGACGAACACGAAGCATTCGCTCTGGCATTTAAAGCACAACCTTTCAGTGTTTGAAACTGCAAGAACACAGATCTGTAAAATGTATTATTCGAACCATTATTTTATTTTAGTGTAAAGGATGGATGTGAAAATGATGACAGCGCTTGAGCTCAGCAGGTGATCCAGAATCAAGCTTATATGAGTGACTGGAGACAGATATCGCAAAATCTCTGCTGTATTTTAGGCCGCAGCCAGTGATCAAACACGCACACGATCTACATACAGACATGTATTTTACCCACCTCGCCTTGCAGAGTGTGGAATTACATTTTACGTCGCCATGATCGTTAGAGCTGTTCTCTTGTACTCCTCTCAGGCGACAGCACCCATTTCTCAAACTAATGATTTCTTTTCCGGAGTATGGACACGCAAAACGCTTGTGCTTCCTGTTTTGCCGTCAAGTTTAACCAATCAATGATATGTTTTGCATGAGCGAACCAATCAGAAAGAGAGCCTGTAGGACCTCGGCGTGAGTGACATGGAATTTAGCCAATTACAATGTTGTGATGTGGGTCAGGTTTAACGAAGACTCAGTGGATCAAGTGCATGAGAAAGACCTGTCAAGCACGAAAAAGAAACGGATGAAAATCTCTGGTGCCATAATAATTTAAGACAAAAATAAACAATACAAAATATAAAAGTATTTTAAAGAGCATTTGTTTTTTACCCTATGAGGTGCAAATAATTGAAAATAATCTTAATACATAATGTTTTAAATAACAATATATGCACTATAACGTACCATTAACATTAACACATTAATTCGTTTATTCATTTTATTTTGTTTTGTCGGGAAATATAATATTAAGAGATACATTATTCATGTTCATTTCACGTTAGCAAATACTTTACTCATGTTAACATATATAAACTTAAGTGTTGCAATTATAACAACACATATGGTCTGTGAAATATGGATACATTAGGTGAAATGGGATTCATACAGTATCAGTGTTGTGGAGAGAACATCTACATTGTCATAGGAGAGCCCAATTATAACCTCAATGAAACAAAAGAAAATTGTGGTGCAGAGGTATTAACAAAGCATAAAGAAATATGGACTAAAATAAAAACTGGAAAGGGTAAAAACGTAAAACATGCACACCGACATCCACCATTTTTTATTAAATATTCATAATTTTTGTTTTAAAATAAAATAGCAATGCACAGGGATAGCTGACACCTTATATTAATGCAACACATTTACAATCTGAAACATACTGAACTACATGTAAAATACAATATTCATGTAAAACACATTTTTTCTGACTTCTTAAGAATCCCAGAAAAAAAAACACATTATTATAGCAACATCTGGGGCCATTAACACATGTGCTGTGTGATATATACCATAGCAGAAGAATAATAATAGGCTTATAATGTGTTAGCGAACATTAAAATAAGATTTTTTAGGTCAGTGGGGCTCTTCCTGTTGTTTGCTGACTTCCTTTCACATAGTATACTGGAGAATTATTTATGTATACTGGGTGGTATTTAGTGTTCCCACATTCCTGCCAGCTTTCCTACATTCTTGCCCCGAGCCAGATGCACATAAGAAACGCATAATCAGCTGCTAGTTTGTCACTTTAAAACAAGGGTCTTCAACAAAGGGGTCCTGTGCCAGTGCTGAGGGGGTCTTCTATCTGTTTGATCCTAAACCCTTTTTAAAAACAAGAGGGGAGGGGCGTATGGATTTACAATGTACTGCATACATAACAAGGTAAGTGATGTTAATACATCAATATGATGCTATACAAATTTTCAAATAGACCATATTTGAAATAAGCCAATCTTAAATTGCAACTCTTAACTCTAACAATATGTAAAAGAAAGGCTCCTAGGTAGCATGTTAACAGGTTAGTAATCTGCCTATGCTGGATTTTAAAACTGTGTTTTGTGTGATGCAGCAGTAAAGAACAGTCTACAGTACAAAAATCAATAAAATTAAAACAAAGCCATTTGCTGCAAAACCTACCACAGTATTTACATCAAATGTGACTGAAAGTTAACAGCTCACCTGAAGCCTACAATCTTAACAGGCCTAAAGCGTTTGTACACCAATAAGAATTTGCCAGCTTCACTAAGTAGAGTCAAAATTGTTAACATGAAACTAACATTTCAGCAGCAGTAACATTTACCAGCACTTTTCAGAAATGTGCGCACAGAAAGCACATACAAACATCCTCTAAACAAAGACATGAGTGTGCTCAGATGGTCATGTGACCTGACAACATCATCTGTAGGCATCCAGAAAAAATTCAGAAGGTCATGATGAGGTCACGCTCCTGCACACTAGTGAGGTCCAAATCAGATTTCAGATTGTATAGAGATCTGAAGGGTGTCTTCATCTTTGACCTGTAATCAAGAACAACAACACTGTGATCAGCAGACACTGAGTGTAACACTATGAGCCTATATGAGCATAAACACCCTAATCATGTTTGTGACAACCTGACCCACTGTTGACCTGATGATCTCATTGACCTCAGCACTTGTAGGTCAGCACTTGTTGATTACAGAGTCGAAAACCCTTCACAATACTTATTCACAATACAGTATATTCAATGTAGCACTGGGAGACCTAAATGATTTTTTTAAATAATTTGTTATTAATTTATATATTGTCAATGATGTATTTTGGTCTAAAGTGACATATTTAGTAGTATATTATTTCAATCAAAGGGACCCGTCATTTTAAACAAAAACTGCTGTCTACATAAACTAGAAAAATAGTTTTATTTCTGCATTATATTTTGGCAATTTCTTATATCATAACATCACAATATCATTATATGCAATTTGTACTGTATGTTAATTGTTAAATTGAAAAGTATTA
>JBAJNP010009155.1:4366-18700 GCA_036877545.1 Yasuhikotakia modesta
AATAAAGAACATAGAAATGCATGCTGCATTTTTCTAAAGGAATAAATCTTCTCTAATGCGCGTAATAGTCAAATAACGGCAAATACTTTTATGCTTAGTAACCTGTTCCGAATAAATAAACTGAAAGGACATCATTTGGCTCATGGACAGTAACTGTGTTGAATAATTCTCAAAACCGCAGGTTTAAATGACAGCTGGCTGATGTTGAGCGCAGCTTCTTTTGGGTACAGGATGAACTCTTGCGTAATGTCTGCGATGCTCCTGCTGCGGTTGAGGAGCAAATAGATGTCATATTAGTGAGAGGAATCTAATCCCTGCATCCAGCGGGTGACATTTTAAAGAGGGAGTCTTCATGCTGAATGCAATGACAGGGTGTCCTACGTGCCTGTCAAACTTTATATGTGCTGGAGGGGTCGGGGCTTTGTAGTGCTCCCTGAAGAGTGGGTGGGACTTAGTGCTTTAAAGCTAGGTTGCTATTGCTAGCCTCCAAACAACCGACTAATTTAACATTAAATAGGTTTTTGTGTGTCTGTGGTACTGCATCAGTTTAATAAATATATTTGTGTGTTAAAAAATTGAAAAATGTCTCTTGAAAGGTTTGGTTGAGTTCTATCTGGTTAGCAGATAGAAGATTGATTCGTTTTCTCAGTATATAAACAGTGGAAGTCGATGGAAAGTCACTGACGTGATAGAAAAACAAACGTTTTGTGTGTGTGGCTTTAAATAATTTAACATGAGCCAGTCAGCTGTCAAAAAAACATTATGAGGCCTCCTGGCTAAATCTTTGTTTTCAGGAGGGAACCCCACAATGAATATTTTACAAGACTGTTAAAAGGATTGTGACAGATTGTGTGTGTGTGTGTTCATATGAGTGTTTTAACTCCAATGCTTTGCACGCTCGCTCACACACAATGATAATGATGACAGAGATGGTTTGAGGACGTGTGTGTGTGTGTGTGTGTACACATGTGGGTGGGCATGGGGCCTTGAAACAGGGGCAGGTGTGAGTTTTTATGCTTTCAGAAATGTTGAGTGAAAGGTCAGAGGCTGAGCTGTGAATGAAGCACTCGGCTGTTCGGCGTTTCGGCTGCGTTCGAGGTGCAGCCACAGGGCTTCTGTGTTGACCTTTAACATTGTGTGGGTGAACGTACAACAAAATAAAAGGCTTCTTGCCTTTTAACTGGTCCATATTTTTAATTATTAACTATATTAAAGCTGTTTAAGGTGAAGATGTCAAAATATACATCTGTAATTTTAACATTTTAAAAATTCTGTAAAGTTATTTGAACATTTTACTAACAAGTTAAGAAAAACGTTCTTATTATGATATATATAAAACATTAAAAAAAGCATAAAGTTTTTGATAACTTTAAAAGAACATTCTAAGAACGTTCCTTGTTAGCTGCGCCCATGGTAGTCTAGACTAGGCCCGTTCACATGGAAACCAGCTTTTAAAATAGTCCTTAATGCTTTTACGGTTACTTCCTGTAGCTAAAATACTGAGTCTCATATAAGCCTGAATATGAATTTCTCATTTATCACTGTCTTTTTATAAGCCTGATGGTCTGTGAGGCTCTGGTCTCACATTTCACTGCTAATGCGAACGGCGCAGTGTTTTTCTCTCCGCTTCATCTGCGCTGGTCTCATTATGTAACGCCCTGTTTCCACTAATGCAAACCAAGCGGCTACATTTCAGGTCAGATCAAGAGTTTGGACCATCAATCTCAACCGGGATCGAATCCAGTTTCACTCACTCTTTCTGTCTCCTATTGTGATTAAGACACAAGTCAGTGCCAGTCACCAGCCGCTTTAATGCAGTCCTCCAGTCCGCTGATATCTACTGATGTTTCACCTGATGCTTTCACAGATGTTGTTTGTGCTGTAACCTTCAATCTGCGGCCTGTAATTAAACTCATACCGGCCGTCAAAACGGGAGCTCCCGATTTTGATGGGAAGCCACGTCAAATTAGTGAAAATGAAATGTAATTAAAAGTGGTAGGAAAATAATAAACAGTGCTGTTAAACTGTTTTAGTCTGTCAAATCTTTAAATAAGGTATAAAAGTAATCAGGATGAACTCCAAGACAAAATGTGAATTAAAAAAATTATTTGGACATGGATAATTTGGTCTAAGAGGAAAAATAAGTTGGTAGCTTAAAAGTTCAGCTGGTTTCTGCAAAAAAGGAGCGAATTTTGTGATTAACCCAATCATTTAAATGAAGGACAGATAGTTCTAGAAGTCTAGAAGAAGTAGAAGTCTGTCAACATGTCAACAAATATGGACCTACACAGATACATCAATAACTGTATCACACTTATTGGAAATGTCAATAAAACGTTCAGCAACGCACATGAAGTCACGTAAAGCTGAAAACAGCCAAAGTTAGCTGAATAAAGAGAGTTTATAAATGCTCTCAAAGGAGAGTGTTAGTCACTTTGTGTTGTGGCTGTGACATAACTGTAGCATATTGGTTATTTAGAAAAATACTTCTGCTACGTTTTTCAATAGAAAAACTTGTTTTTCGTGGTACTTTAATGTTAAAATACATGTTACGTAATGTTACTGGCACAGAAAACGAAAGTAATTGATATAATTGCTGAGTGTAATAAATTGTATCCATGCATTAAAATAAGGCCAGTTTATAATTACACAGAGTAAAAGCATCTGTAAGTTTGTGGCGAGGGTCTGAGAAACATTACCGTTCACTTACTGTAGAGTAATGACTGTATTTTATTAGATTTATACCTGGACTGCGTGTTTTTTACCTCAGACATCTGCTGTGGCTAGACTTCAGTTTCAGCTGTTGCGTCACTCGCATG
Source organism: Yasuhikotakia modesta (assembly GCA_036877545.1). NCBI lineage: Eukaryota > Metazoa > Chordata > Actinopteri > Cypriniformes > Botiidae > Yasuhikotakia > Yasuhikotakia modesta. The sequence goes on from JBAJNP010009155.1 coordinate 7,186, forward strand.
CAGTCAGAACAAACTCCGTGTTGGTGCTTCTGTGTCGGCGATTTTCAGACAAAGAAGCCTTTGAGTGTGACGTCAGCTTTTCAGTCGGACTGCCAGACGCTCTCTGGCCCCATAAACAGAAATCAGCCGAGACCAAAGACCCGCCTCAGAAACGACTCTGGGTCAAACCAGTTTTTGTTCTTTAGCTCGGTGCTGTATGTAAAAATGACTACGAACATATGCAGATAAGTTCAGTAGTTCATATGTCCAGTCACAACTTTTGTATGCATTGATGTGCTGGTGTTTAATCTATAGGTAGTTTTGTTTTTGCTTTAACTTTTACATTTTACTTGGTTTTGAGAATCGTACACAGTGAAAAAAAAGTCATTTCAACTTGCAATCTTGACTGGTTTCTAGTTGCTGTACATGATACAAGTTGAAAATGCTCCATTTGTTGTTATAAGTAACATTAGTCAGTGTTAAACATTAAATGTAATTGTTTTTTTACAGCTAAGTTGTTCAGACATGAAACGCTGAAAGTTTCAACCCGTTACAAAGCCTAATTATCTCGGATTATAGCAACACACAAGTTTCAGCAACACAGTCGTATAAAACAAACTCTAAAACTCAACAAAACAGCATCTGCGCGAGCACTGGGCCTAAACATGCAAGTTTCAGAAGAGGAAAAACAGAGTTTTGAAAGCGCAGGTTTACCAACTGGCCAAGCGCAGTGAGGCACGTGAGACATCAGGGTCTGAATTCAAGCCTCTCAGAGGAAGAAAGACTTCAGGGCCAGCGGTGTGAGGTTAACCGCTTCTCGGAAAAATCCTGAAGACGGGGAACGTGATGGTCGCTGCGAGAGAGGAGGGGGCCGGTCAGCGCGTTTGATGTGCCAGTCGCGCTACACGTCTGTGCCTGTACGGGAGGAACGGACCAACAGACGGAAAATCAAGCATTCCCTGGAATCTCTCTTAATGTCTGCCTGTAAGGCCAAACCGTTTGCGGCGAGCCTCACTGACAATTTAAAGATGCCTGTTAGACGCATTACAGAGGGCTGCCAGATGAACTCAGTGCTGCCACCCTCTAATGTTCTGTGTATTACATGCATCATGTTTGAGGAGAAATACTCAAACGCAAAGAGGAACAAACGTATGAACAGATAAAGCCACTATTCAGCTCCGATCCAGGAGGCCCGGCATCCTGCAGAGTTTAGTTGCAACCCAAACTCACCTGAACAAACTGTTTAAAGTCTTCAAGAATACCTCAGATTTACATCAAACACGGGTTTGATCAAGGATGGATCTAAACACTGCAGGACAACTGGAGTTAAACTGCCAGTTTAAACAGTAAAACTGACTACAAAATATCAAAGAAAAATATCACAGTTCTGATCAGTTAATTTTTAACGTTTTTTTTCAGAGTAGATGGAGAGAAATGTATGAATTTGTGTAAAATTTTCATTGACTTTTCATTGTTGGCTATTAGACCAAAACTCAGTACATTAAAATCTCAAAAGTTCTCAGTTTCATCTGTTTAATTGTGTGGCTGAAACTATAATAAAAGATTTTTCCCATGGGAGTCTATGGGAGGTCCTCAAATGAGCTTAATCTGTTTTGTGGGTGCAGCAGAGGAAATGAGGAGTAATTAAAGTGGGCCGTGTTGCTGTTGTTTGCACAGCGAGTGACACCGTGCTAAAGAAAACAAAGCATGCTGGGAAATCTGCAAACATCAGCTAGAAACACAGACCAGCGCTCGGCAAGCTGCCAAAATAACCAGCAGCCAAGCCATCACAACTAAACTCACTATACAAGCCTGTGTGTTTGTGTGTGTATGTTTGCATATGTGTGTGTGTTTGAGTGTGTGTTAGTGTATGTGTGTGTTAGTGTATGTGTGTGTGTTTGAGTGTGTGTTTGAGTGTGTGTTTGCGTGTGTGTGTGTGTGTGTGTGTTATATTAATAATATGTAGACATGTAAAAAATGAGTTGATCATCTCTTGTTTACCTTCTTTGTTTGTAAAGATGTTCTCTGGTGATAAAATATGTTGTTAAGTTGTTAAACTCTGGTGCTTGACAAAGTCTGGAGTGTGAATTCTGTGCCAGTCACGATTAACCTGCTTACTAGTGTTAACTGTGTTAGACTAGTTTTCTGTTCTTTTCTCACCATACTATCTGTTTCCTGTCTGGGCAGCAGTAAAACAGCAGTCGGCTTATAGTGATATGAGACATGTTTCACACCCTGTTAGCATCAGAGAGAGAGAGATGGAGAGAGAGAGAAATGGAGAGGAAGAGAGAGAGACACACACACATTTTATGCATGCACCTATGTACTTTTTGTAGTATACTGTATAGCTTACTGTTAATGTTGGTGATCTTGCTGCTTAACTGGTAAAGTTTGCAACACCAGGCTGTGGGTTCGATCCCAAACTTTAATGCACAATAAGCAGTTTTACAGAAACGTGTCTCTCAATGCATCAAAATGTGCCTGTACGTTTTTCTTAAGCATTTTTTCTCCTTTTTTTAAGTTGCTAATTTTTGATGTCTTTGTTCTCGTGGTTTTGACACATGGTTCATATTTCAGAGTCATGTGGGACTTGACAGCTAATCGCTGGAAGCTGAACTGATATTACAGAGAGATTAGCTGCTAGCTTTGACGCAACAAACATTCAGCCGATAAGAAACTAGGTCTGATGTGGACATTTGTTGCTTATCTTGTTACTCAATATTCAGATCGAGTGTAATCGAGTACACACACATGTTCGGCCGCAGATTCTGTCCTTTAAAAATGCATGCAGAACAAAACTGTCAACAATGCATTGGAGCTTTCCCATCACAAACCGCAGCGGCGCGCATGCATGCGTGTTAGATTAATCCGAGCCTGGCGTCTGATGACAGGCTATTAGACTTAAGCCCAGTGGAGCAGAAAATGACGTTATGATCAGACAGTTCCTGTCTTACAGGTCTGATCTGTCTGCCTGAAGAGTCTCACTGACTGAACTTCCTCTGTTTAATGTTAAAAATAATCCAGGCCTCATTAAAAGAAAAGATCACGACCTTGACTCCAGAAATGAAGTATTGAGTTTGAGGTTGTAACCTTAATAAAACACGAACGCTCTTTGTTTTGGTCTTTCAAAGAGCTGTAGTGAGAAAGCAACAAAGATTAACCGCATTTTGACCTACATAATAGACAAAAACAATCAGTAACTTAGCGCAACCCTCATGTGAAACGTGATGTTATGAGAAGTTAAAGCTGAGGTGTGCGATTTTTGTGACGTCAACACACAGTTCTGTATTTTGTACACGTTTCTTGTTGGTTTTCTCCTTCAAAACGTGCAACGCTGTTGTTTTAGGCTGTTTTTTTTAAAAATGTCCTGTTTATGGTCCTGACTAGCCTGGTGCAACAACTTTGAGTTTGGCAACGGTACAGCGTGACCGACCAGCAACCGGTTTAAAAAGAAATCATTATTTTACAGTTAATTCGATGATGCTTGTGGCGCATAAATAAGTAACAGAAAAACAGGAGAGAATGAGTCACGTAAGAAAGAAACATTTTACCATGAGATTTATTTAGAAATGCTTTATTAGGGAAATATGTGAGCGATACAAGGAAAGAAAATGAGATCAGGCGTTTAGAAGGCTCCTTTGTAAGTTCTCAGTTGAGTTTAAAAGGGACTGGTCTGGCCAGTATTTGGTCTGTCTGGAAAACTGTAATCTAAGAAGAGTTCTGGGCCTCATGTAGCCTCATTAACATGTGCCAGGAAAAAAAACAGGGGAAAACCTCTCTCACCCCTCCTTTCCTGAGGAAACGGCTCAGATGAGGGAAAAAAGAGAACGAGGGAATGAAAGAACGAGGGCAGAGGACAGAGATGAAGTGTTAATAGTGGCCGTGACAGATGCGTCTCAGAGGAACCGACTTTTTTCCTCATAAACGCCCATCAAAGACTCGGCCTCCACCGCTAATGGACCCGTGACTGAACGCAGGTTATCGGTTTTTACAAACCTCTGTGTTGCAGTAAAACGCAGAAGAAAAGACGTGTGTGTGTGTCAGATAATGGGAGATATAAAGATCGCTGAAGCAGAGTTTTCCTCTAATTTAGGTTCAGCTAGTTTATATTATGGTCTGGCAAAGAAAAAATTATTTTTGTCATACTGTATTTTTTTCATATGACCCCAATTGGTAAAGACAAGAAACTTCAGTAGTCTAGCGAATTTAGCAAAAAGCAATTTTCTGTCAATGCTAAAAGTGACAACCTGGCAACAGCCAATCATAACAATCTAAATTAAATATTCAGTTGTGTGCAGCGGTTTGGACCAATGAGATTCCGCAGTGACCGGGGCTCCCTGATATAATGTCATCTGACGTATCATTTTGCGGTTTACCACACACAGCAATAACAGAGAGACATTTTGTATAATATTGTAAAATTTTCTAACATAAAAACTAAAATGAAATAATAATTGAAACTGAATGGTGAAATATCTGATTCCATATCTGAAAACTCTTCTGTGTGACAGTGTTTGAACTGTATTGTGACATAGTAAAAAAAACCTATTTGATCGCTCATGTTTAAAAGCAGCATTAAAACAAACGCACTTTAGGGTGGCTTTGTATTTGACAGGGGATGTTGAAGCACAAACGCTGTGTTTAAATTCAGTCCTGGCGCTGCGTCTGGCCTTGTGGAAAAAAGGTTTGAAGCTTGGGGGGGTTTGAGTTTCAAAAGTTCAACATCAAAAATCTCTCTCTCCTCTTCTGTCCTCCCTGTTTAGACACCAAACACTTGAGGGACGGATGAGAGTTTCTGTTTGGGTCGACGTGGCCGGACGTTACAAGGAGAGGGTTTACAAAGAGCGCCAGGGGAACCCTAATAAGGGTAAGCGATGGCAATACGATACACACGCAACAGTTCCCACAAAGAGCTGCTGTCAGGGTTTGCATTTAGCCGCACGTCTCCCATAATTCCTTGCAAGTGGCGATTACATTTGTTCAGGTGTCACATGTTCGTTATTTGTCTGTGGTATTAAGCAACTATGTATTCTCACCCTCAGGCCAAACCGCTTTGCTGTGAGGCCTCAGGACTTGTCCATGAATAGCTAACCGTGTCGCTGTGCTAGCCATAATAAACACAGCAGCGCCATTATCACTGCGACTGTTGCATTTATAGCCCATAAGTTGCATGCAAATTCATGCATGCCTGCATTATGCGTAAAAAAGAGAAAATATCTCACTGTTCCAATCACATGATGAGAGCTCTGCTTAAATACATAGACCTCAAACCAACATTTCTTCTGAGGTTTTACGTCCATCTTTAATTGCATTTACAACCACTATCACACATGATTATATTTGACAGTCTGACTGTAAAATCTCAGCGGTTTGTGTTGCAGAAAGGTCATAAACTGTTTAAGCAAATATCTATCAGCATGTTAACATTTTAGGTTGTTAGAACATTTCTCTAATGTTCACATTAGTAACATTTAAATTAGTAACACATTTAGTCACATAGTTCACATTCAAAGCATCCAGTTTTTAACGTTGTATTAACATTATTTCTTGGTTGTAAGAAACATCATTTAAAAAAACATTTTTTAATTCTGTAACATTTTTCAAACATTCCACTAACTACTTGAAAATAACATATTTGATGTTTATATGTAACTTTAAAAAGGTTCCACTAAGAATGTTTTTGATAACGTTGAAAGAACTTTGAGAACGTTTTGCCAACGTTCTGAGAATGTTTCCTATAGCCAAACAGATGCATGCAGGTTGTTTTGCTCTGCTGTAAACTAACTGTTTGTTCAGTATGTTTGTTTTAACATCAAGCCCAGAGAGAAACTTCACGTACACAAATGAAAGATTTCTGTTGGGTTTGAGTTAATAGTTATCAGTGTTTATCAGTTTTTATTGTCAATGAAGGTACAATTACATTCATGTGATTTCAGCTTTATCTGTCAGATGTGACGCAGGTTTAATCACTGAAACACTCATAAACATGTGAAAGGCTTTAAAACATACGACAGTGAAAATCTCTCATGCAAACTCTAATGAAGAAAAATAAACGCTGTTTGTGTCCGTCTGGGATCTGAGGATATATGTGTGTCTGATTTTAGGCTCCTGTGTGTCCAGTTAATAAAGATCATAAAAAATATTATTTCAGCATAGAGTGTTTCAGTTTGTTTGTGTTGAAGTTGTAAAACTGTTTATGCTGCTGTACCTTGAGATTAAGAGAGTTTATCTTTAGTTTACTATGGTGTTTACTAGAAAACGATTGCAATGATTGCATTGCATGCATGGTCGCATGCACAAAATGCAGCATGCGCCTCCGTAGTTCACTGCCTTTTTGAAACTGCCTTTTATTTTGTGCAGAGAATGTCACATGCACATACACAATGTTTCTTTTGGATGGTAAAATAGATACGCAAGTATTTTTCATCGTTTTATCCTAAACTACCACAGGTGTCCTTACAAAAAAACTTTCCTTACACCTTTAACTGCAGGTGAAGTTTAGTGACGGCTGGCTTATCTCGTCTCTATTTACACACACACACACATTCTCTCGCAGTGACGTCACTTATGTGTCTCTCTCCATGATGTATTTCTGCTAGAATGTTCTCATCTGTTTACTAAAGCAAGAAACATTTTCAATTACGTTTGTCTGGCATTGAATCTAATTTAATAAACTCACAGTGAACGTAAGATGGTCTGCATTCATCAGTTTTTAAGGGGCCCGGTCGGCGCTCCGCCATCGCAGGCTGTGTTAGTTTAACGGTGCTGGTTTCATTTCACATGCAAAAGGACCAGAATTAATTTTACTATGTTTCTTATTTTTACGAATCTTGACAAACTTGACATCCAGTAAAAATCAGGCATGCTTTGATTTAACAATAAATACCTTTGACATAATAATTATTCTTTCTTATTACATTTTTAAATGAGTGAATATTTAAATGATCTGGAATAATGAAAACTGCGTTACGTTCTGGAACGTTCCTTCTGCGTTTATCTGAAGTGACTAAGGAGCGCACATGAGTCAGGCTGCTAAAACAAATACCAGGAGACACTCAGTTTTGTGCTTGAGAGCACGTAAGACTGAGAATCAAGATTATAATACATTATGGTGATAACAATAAAATGCAGTCAGAGATTTACACATCAGCTAAGCACAGAGATGTAAGTCACAGGTCAAACATAAGGGCTTGCGGTTTAAAGACAGGTGTGTGTGGGGATATAAACCTGAGTTGTTCGCTGCACCATAAAATATGTGTAAATCACACAGAAGAGCCTCTTTAGGTTTTAAAGGTTCGAAATCTTTAATCGTGTCATTTCTCACGTGAGCTGTGAAAGAGTGTGTGTTTGCTGAAGCACAAAAGCAGCTTTGTTCCAGTAAACAGACCACGTGAATGACATCAGCATGTGTGTGACTGCAGCGAATCAGGATTACTGTGTGTGTGTGTGACCCGGTGGACTTGGGCAGCCATACCTCAATGGGTATCGTATTTTCTCGTGAGATTTGAACTTTTACTTCAGCTTGGCTGTGTTCATTCTCTATTTCACAAATTATTCACAAGTAGGTCTTCCAATACTCAAAGCTGCTGCTGACATGAGATGCTGGTTTTAGACGTAAACGCAGGACAGCACGCAAACACACAGACGCTCAAGTAAGAGTTCTCAGATGTCTGCAAGTGCTTACAGTTTGAAGAATATGTGAAATCTCATGGGAAAAACAATCTTTCCTGGTGTGAAGGTTTTGTTTGCAATTGAATGATAACGAAAGCGTGCGCTTGGTACGAACAATACAACAACACAGATGCAACGAAAACATCACTGCTCAAACAACTTCCTGACAAACACACACACACACAAAAGATGAAAGTCAAATATAAAGGCAAGTGTGTGTGTTTCCATCTGCACACCAGAGGCTGTATTGAGTTTCTGATGACAGGCTGGCTGGGGCAAACATAAGATCCATGATCCATGTAAATGTGTCTCGCGGCCAGCGACACGTGTGACGGTGAAACACGTGTGGTTTGAGTCCTGCTGAGAGAAGCCTGTTTCACCACAAACACAATCACTTTGTTGGACAGTTTCAATAAGTGTGTGTGTGTGTGTGTGTACAGGTTTGGCTGCCCTTCTGAGGACCAAAAATAAATGGTCCTCTGAGGACCAGTTCTCTCATTAATATGCTAACCATGAGTGCAAAAAGTAGTGGAGTTAAATTGCCCAGATAATTTTTACCTTGGTGTCAACAGAGATATGAGAGGAGACAGTAAATAATAAATATCCAGCATAGAGATAAAGTCACAAATATGTGTGTGTGTGTGTTAGACAGTATCATGACCGTCATGTGACGGTAAACAGTTAAAATGTCGCACATCTCTGCTTCCTCTTTGTCTTTAATGGTTCTTTCATTACACAGAACATAACAAACATTCAGACTTTGAGCTTTTCTTTGTGTTTTTATTGTCCATTTCCTCTCACGTGAGATAACACACACGTACACACACAGTATGTTCATGAAAACAAGCCTTTCAGATGTGTGCTGTGCATCAATGTATGATATGATGCCATAAAGATGTATGGAGATAAAACTGAGATCATTTTATAAATCTTTGTCTAAAACTTACAAGTATTTATTATATATTGTTCTTTGTTCAATGGCAGTTTTGCACCTACTCAGGTAACAGGTAACGTCCTCAAAATGTTGGTGTATCTTTTCCAAACGTTCTCTCAAAGTTATCCAAAATGCTGAATTACGTTAGTAACGTTTTTGGTTGTATGAAAGAATGTTTAAGTCATAAGATGTTTGTAAAATATTTAAAAGTGTTTGAGTAACTTTCTGATAACCAAGCCACAGTGTTAATACAACATCCATTTAACCTGTTTGTGCTAAAGATAAGTAAACGGTTACGTCAGCGTTTCACCAGCTTATCACAGGACAAAATGATAAAAAATGATAAATCATATGCATAACACAAACGTTCACACATGCTAGTTTCAGACGCGTGTAAATCTTATCTGTGCAGTTCAAACAGGAGACGCAGTCTGTAAAACTGTAAACTTCTGTACAGCTAAATACCGTGTTAATCTCCAAGTAACTGAACGAGTCGAGCTCACAAATATCTTCTCATAGATTTTAGTTTACAAAACTATTCAGTTATGAGGGCTAAACTGGAAACAAACACAGCACACACAGTTTTAGGTTGTAAGAACGTTTCCCTAATGTTTTCATCAAGTAAAAAACATTATTTTAAATGTTCTAGGAATAATCTATTCATCCAGTTTTTTAGATTTTGTATTGGCAGCATTGCTTGGTTATAAGAACGTTATTTTAACATTTTCTTTAATCCTGTAATGTTTCCAAAACATTAATTTTGACATATGGTATATAATGTTAAAACATAACATTAGCGCAACAAACGCTTTTGATAGAACGTTTTGAGAACGTTCCCTGTCAGCTGGACAGGTCTTCTGTGGTATTTGTTTAAATACAGACACAAACAGCTCATTGTGGTTTGCCAGACAGCAGAAAGATTAGGTGATAATAAACAGACAGAAAGTCGAAGGAAAAGTCCATTAGCGCGTCCTGTCAGGTGACCCGACGGGCCGAGAACAGCCTATGATGTCATCAGCAGTGAAACTGTCAAAATAGATAACGCACGAGTCTGTCGGTCGCCCATTGTTACAGACAGACTCCAAATATAACAAGATCTTTGCTCACTGAGTGACCTTTCCCTCTCTAGGGAGCTTCCTGCCTAGTGACTCGTGTCAAATGTGAACGAGCCAGACTGAATGAATATATTTTTATTCACCTACAGTGACACGCTTCACTGAAACAGCTGTACGGACGGCTGCAATACGGCTTTTGGCGTGAACGAACACGGAGAGAGACGGGATCACGTAACTTCATCTAAAAATACGAATGTGACCTCATATCCAACAAGAGAGCGTTCGAAATTCCAATACATCAATATTTGGCCTCGGTTGCCATAATTCAAGCTCTCTCTCTCCCTCTCTCTGTGCTGAACAGATAGTTTAGTACAGTGTGCTGTGGTGTTTTTCAGGGTTGAGTCCTAACACACACTGGTAGAGCTGGTTTTAACATGCTGAGCTGTAGTATTCCCCTAACAAACACAAACATTGTCTAACAGCATAAATGCAGACAATCATCCTCCATTATGTCTGCATGAGGTTTTTCTCTGTGTTATCTCTGAGTAATCGTCTCTTTAAAACCAGATCTAAGGCTGTTTTTAACACTGGCTAAAGCGTGTAATGGTGAAAGATGGTTAGCGCCGCTTTAAACCCCGAGTTATGATTCGCTGATCCAGATCAGAATTAGAATAAACTGTTGTGCCCGAAATATATACAGCGTTAATGCAGCGTGGCAACGGCAACCAATCGTGAACTGCGCAGTGCTCACCTCATTAAATATTAATGAGGTTGTAAGAACGTTACCCTAACATTTCTGTTACATAACAAATTATTAAATGTGACTTTGGAGTGTTGCATTAACATTATGTTGTGTAATTCTGTAATGGTTTTTAATGTTTTTAACACATTACACTAACTGCTTGAGTAACATTTTTCATATATGATATGTAATGTGTAATGTTTGACTAATAAGATTACTGCAATAAGGTTTTGGGAAACTTTGAGATAAGTAAACGATAGTCAACGTTCTGAGAAGGTTCCCTATTAGCCGAGTTTTTAGCGTCACCAAACTTTCACACGCTGGGTCTGGCTTTTGCTGTCTACATAAAAAATGACACAGACAGGGATTCCTCTGTGTAAAAACGCTGACAGTTCTTCCGGGCCGGCAGACGCTATGATATAGATTTTGAGTCACCGTTGCAGTGAGAACATCTGTTGCTAATCTGAGCGTGACTCAAAATTTAAAACAGACACGACTAGCAAGAGGCTAGACAGAGACTCCATGTTCTTCTCCTTGTACAGTCAAGCAGAAAGAGAAAATTGACAACCATCCAAGATCTAAAACATCACATTAAACGTGGAATTACAGGAACAGAACATTTCATGTAACAGCTTTAGGTTGCAAGAACGTTTCCCAAATGTTTCTTGTCCACGTATTTTATTTTTAAAGTTCTTGTAACATCCAAAACATCTAGTAGTTTTATTTACATTATTCAAACCTTTTTAAATTGTGTAACATTAAATGTTCCACAAACAGCTTAGCAATAATGTTTTTGATATGATATATAACGTTCTACTAATGTTACTAATGCCTTTTGTTGCTAACTGTAGGAGAATGTTGACACAACATTTAGAGAACGCTATCCAACGTTCTGAGAGCTTTTTCTGTTAGCTGGGTTTATGTAGTGGATATTTGCTGCCTGTAAAGACTTTTGTGATCTGCTCACACATCTTAAAATACGACACCATCAATCCCACAATGCTGCGGGCAGCGAGACAGGAAGTGCTTTAATGGAGAGCTTCCTGTACGGCTCACTGTGAGAGGCTTGTTGTGTCTGTGAAAGCAGTAATGCACTCAACAGCTGTTACTACAGCAGCTGGAACGTGTGTGTGT